>JAQIXS010004221.1:0-15722 GCA_034700785.1 Rossiulus vilnensis
GCAGAGACGCTGCCGCTTGGCGAAGTCGTTGCTCAGGAGGCATTCGTCCAGCACACCGTTGGTCGCGCTGCCACCATTGATGCAGTGGCTGGTGCCGTTGGAGGAGGCCTTCTGGGGAGCCGATCGCTGGTAAATCATCTTCGGGCGGAGGGTCGTGGACGAGATCGGCGCTAAGAGGGATGCATGGCGACGTCGGAAAGGAAAGAAATCGAAAGGAAAGAAAACGTCCGAAGAAAAAACCGGGAGGCGAAATGCGGCTCCTTGTAGCAGGCTCGCTCAACGCATGGCTACTGCGGGCTGCGCTGGCAGTGAGAGAGGCTGGGGTCGATTGGTGGATTCGGATCCGCCCTGGCGCAATGGCGCAGCGTCGCAGTCGACAAGCAGCGTCAATATTGGAACAGATCCGCTGCAGCTTGCGTGCGGCAACGGTGGCTGGAGAGCGGCGTTGACACAGCCGGGCTTCGGTGCCACATGCACCTTGGCGTCGATGAATGCACCTGCGAGGAGGTTCCACGCAAGGGCACTCGAAAAAAGAAACTACATCAAATAAAGCATTTCGATGTTCAATCGGCTCTGCAAAGGTGCAATATTTAGCAGTCGCTTTAATGAAATTGACCTTGAAAATTACATCTAGAACATAGTTGTCTTTCACCATTTGAATCACGAGCATATGGGTGTGATTTAAATTAACCGAATAGTTTCACCCTTTTAAATTTCAGGTCAACCCCTGAATATCCTTGATTTTAGGTACTTCAGCCTCATGACCCATGTATAACCATTTATTGGAACTCCTGTAAAGGCCAACTTAAGGTGTCCATCATTGGGCTCAGTTCCAACCCTCTCATATCCAAATGGTGTATCTCATATCTAACTGATGTAGCTATGTTTAAAATCGTGTGTTTTTGTGTGTGTTGCAAGATGGATGAGCACCTAGTCAAGCCTATAACTCATACTGTCTAACAAAAGAAATGAACACATCACGAGAGCTGCAGCAATATAAATGCAACCATAAACACCCAAATCATGACATGGCCATCTGATCAATTTGAATGATCTCAACTGTAACCCGTGAATTTGATTGGATAAAATAGCTTTTAGTCTTTTAGTTAATAATCAGGTCAAAGTTATTAAGGAAGACGCAGTCTCAGTGTGCCATCACACAATCTGAACTCTCCCCCTGCCCCTCCTTCTTGATACCCCCTTCCCACCCCCGTGCGTGACATAATTCGTGTACGCTCCCTAACTTTGAGCAATCCCTTGGAAGAGAATTCCAAAACTAATGATATCCACGAAATAAAATCAGTTATAACCAATACTACTATTTCAAGTATTCGTATTGGAAATTTCCTTTAATGAGTATCCAGGGTAGATTGTTATTTTTTATGGAATAATTTTGAACTTGTTGAATCCATCACAAATGCTTAATTTATGTATACATTTCCACTGAAAACGTTTTTTTAAATTGTAAAAATAAACTAAAAGGTACGCTTATGTGAAAGTTTTCAAAAAATGAGTTCATAAATACCGGTACATGTACTTGATTTCAAATGTATGTTTTTTCAGGGTTTTTCAGAAATACACAGAATGCAGCATACATCTTGCTTGAAGAAACAAGTGACAAGTACAATCATCAAGCATCCGGTATTCGAATCTGCGTCATATTTCATGAATGCATACATGTTCAATTGTTCATACATTTATTACCCCTAATGACTACCTGTATTCAAAACTTCATCCCACTAGAATACCTACCTGCAGTGCACTCACACATCGCTATACAGCCGCTCTTTATACGCTCTCTATATAACGGCCTTTTTGTTTTATAGCCATGTTTCACTTTACGGTACGTGGTGTTTCGTTATACGACCGAAGTAATAAAACCTGGTATTTCATGGCTTCTGTAAAAACATGTTTCGTTTTACAGCCAACTTTCCAGGAACCTATCTAGGCCGTAAAGAGGGGCAATGAGTGGAAAATCCGGGAAGATAAGGAAAAATTGGGATTGAGAGGTATTCTAAAATTGTTTTTTGTTTGAACTGGGGGTAAAAATGAGGCACCTTAGGACGATTACGGAATTTAGGGGGAGGTGGTCGAAAAAGTAAGAAAAGTTACGGACGTCATATGTAAACACCGCCCTTTCTGACTTTAAACGCAATCTGTGTGGCCGGTTGTCATTCCGCCAATCCAAGAGGCTGCTAGGTGGCGCTGTTGGTGCAGACTGCGACGCTCCTGTTCAAAGCACACCGATTGCCGGTTTCGAATTTTGAGCATTTTCTCTTCTTGCATTCTGATCGTTTTCAATCCAGGTTCATCCATGTCGTTTTCAATCCCGGTTCATCCATATCGTGTTTGGTTAGCAAAATGGTGAGAATAATTTTCTTTTTACATATAATAAAACGAGGAATGTTTTGTAGTATGCGTACAAATAATGCATGTAAAAACTTGTAGTTATATCAACTTATATGTGATTGCATTTTGTTACTCTATCCATAGTGTTTCCCACGTGGTGGTTCTAATTAATTTTTTTTACACTTCTACGCTTATAACTTAATTGTGGGTAGTAAATAAATTTTTAAATTATTCGTCAATTTCATTGACGCTTAAAAGTAGAATAAAACATTTTGTGGGGCAAATTATACCACAATGATCAGGTCTAAAACACGAAGTCGATAGGCCCCACTCGCTTGCGTATTTACTCTTTTGGTCTAATTTGCTGAAATACTTTCGCATAAACATAGGAAATAGGCTCTCATAGCCGTTTGTCATGTATGCGTATGGTTTAAGTAAATAATTTATTTTTAACGTGCATTCATTACATTCTACATTTCTGTATCTTCTAGCTCAGCAACTATCTACAAAATCTGGGGAAGCAGGATGACTTTCTCGATGTACAAAGTGAAGCTACCAGTCGTTCAGTCAAGGGTACGTGCGTTTGGAAATACATTAATAATGTAAAGGTGGTAATATTATCCAGTAAAAGAAGGGCCATATTTTTCAGCTTCTAGTTTTTATGCTGATTAAAGAAAGTAAGAACTTCCTGTTTGTTGTGATGACATTACAATTGGTCCGTGTTGCTGAATTTTGTGATTGCATTACAATTGTACTGACATAAAAAATTGCCTTGGTTTCACATTTTTCACCATGTACTCTGTGGATAATATTTTCTTATGTGGGCTTACAGGTGTACTGGCCAAAACTATACCGGCAAGAGTAAGATGAGGAATCTTTAAAACTGACTGAATGCTTGAGACCACTGGTCTGTGTTGCTGAATTCGACCTTCTGCTATAACCCAGGTTTGTAAGTTTAGTCTTTCAGGCGTCCAAAATATGATTATTATTAGGCCATTAGTCTAATTAATAAAAGCGGTATTTATCATTTGCTGGTTCTTATGATGACTTTACAATTGGTCCGTGTTGCTGAATTTTGTGATTGCATTATCAATTGCACTGAAAACAAATTTATCTCCTGTTTAACATTTCAACCTAGTACTTGGTGGTTAATATTTCTTGTATGTGGGCCAAAGTTACTTTATTGGCAAGTGTATCGTGAGGAACAGTCATTAAAATTAATGCTTGATACTACTGAATTGGCAGCTTTCTGCAATATCCCAGGTTTGTAACATTCATTCTCAGGCATTCAAATAATCATTATGATTATTAGTCCAATTAATAAAAAAACTGTATTATCATTTTCTGATTCTTATGATGACTTAACAATTGGTCTGTGTTGCTGAATTTTGTGATTACATTATCAATTGTACTGAAAAGAAAATAATCTTGGTTTGACGTTTTTGACCATGTAGTTGGTTGTTAATTATTGATATTTGCGCTTGCAGGTATACAAAATAAAAGCAATATCATGCTGGCACAAGGATAAGATCAGGAATATGACCAATTCATCGTTTGGAACTGCTAACCGCAGCTCTTTGCAATATCCTAGGTTTGTAAGTAAATGTATCATGATCGAACCCGATTTGTGTTGAATATGATGAGACTTATTTTTCAGAGCATTGGGATATGACATTCAGTGATCTCAGCATAATTTCTTTCTGATGATTAAAACGCCCTAAATCTTAAAAGGCTTTCATGAATTGGTTTTAAAATTTTTGTTTTGATTTTAGGTGTAACATCTGCTTCTATTGAGTAATCCTGATTAGATCAAGCTTATTCTAAGGTGCACAATGGTAAAACAAGAATTCAGCATCATGTAAGTAAATCATTATGATCTAAAAATATGTTTTGCATATGATGAGACTATTTTTCAGAGCATTGGGTTATGACATTCAGTGATCTCAGCATATTTCTTTCTGATGATATAACACACATAGTCATTAAAGGCTTTTAAGAATTGGTTTTAAAGGTTTTTTGTTTTTTAGGCAGGTCCTATCGTTAAAGAATCCTAAGATCAAGCTTATGTTTAGTTGCAGAATTGTGAAGCAGTAATCTAGCATCATGTAAGTAAATCGGTATGATCTAAAAATATTTGTTTTATACATGATGAGACTATTTTTCAGAGCACTGGGTTATGACATTCAGTGATCTCAGCATACTTATTCTGATGATTTTGATACCATAATTTTTTTTAAAGGCTTTTAAGGATTGGTTTTTAAAACTTAAGTTTGTTTTCAGTTACATCTGCCACTTTTCATTTGAAGAATCCTGATGTGATCAGAAAAAAATGTGGCACAGAAGAGAAAATTTGCAGTTTATGCAGTATTATCAATACTATTTTGCAAGTGAACTTTATTACTGAGAGATGGTGAAATAAAAAAAATGACGAAAACTATTATTAAACTATTGGAATAATTTATTCTTGAAAATCAGCTTTGTACAAGAAATAAAATAACTAGTAGACTTAATAGCATTAATCCTTAGATCATACGTTTTCATTATGTGTTTGACAGGTGGACAAACTAAAATATGACTATCAATTAAAAAAAAGATGCATCTCCACGTTTTCTCCCCTCTATTAGTCGCCTCATTTTGACATCGTCTTCCAGGATTCCAGGTTGCAGGAGTGCATTATTGCCACACCCACTAACTGGGCATCTGTAGAAAAAGTGCAAAACAATTTGAACTTAACTGTCATTCACATAGAATCTGGAAAAGTGCAAGTCTCACCTGGCATTCTTTTTACGGTCAGCAATGTAATGCATTATGGCATCCCGCTCATACAAGTGTTTACATATTTTATTGACGACAGGATCGACCAAGTGTTCTTTAGTTAGCGGGTCCAATGGAATGTCAATTTCATGACTCATCATCATGGAATTTTCAGTATCTCCATCAATGTTTTCGGGAGACGGAACATCTGATTCTTCACTAAACTGACTTAAGAGGTTTTTATAACTTTGGTGTTCAGTCAAATTGTCATTGATGTTTTTGTTTAACGCTTCGAAATGTTCTATCAATGCATCCTCCAGGTTTTGGTTTCCGGAATTGGCCTAATATTGGGTGATAAAATATGCATTATTACTTAATAAAACAGTTTACCAGAAAAGGCACAAACTATCTCACCTCGTTTTGGACAAGTTTAACTGCCTGTTTGAAATTTTGTATCTTTTCATGTAACAATATACTGTCCAGCATTGCTGCTTTCAAGTCAGATAACTGTTCATCTTCATCAACTGTAATGGAACACAATATGATATTAAAATAGCTTATCCATAAATCGGTCATTTTATGGTTTCTACTACATTTGAATACATTACAACACAAGTGAGGTTTTATTTTTATTTTTGAAGTTGAATAGGATTTTATGCAATTCCACCTGAAGCATTAGTACTAACAGGCGGTGTTGCATCACCACAGTCCATGCAGCAACATTGTAATATCGCATTATGCCACCTTCTTGTAGGTACAATACATGCGGCACATACTACGTTATGAAAAAAATTAAACAAAACTGTTCTCGTAATTAAGCGTGAATGGTGTACAACGTCTGAACTTGATGTTTGAACCAAATCAAATTATTGCTTTCTACATTTTTCAAGAAACTTCAGCTTTTCCCTCAGACTCCTGAAAAGTTTATTTTTGGCACTTGGCACGTTCCAGTTTAGCACACTTCAAGTCTTGACAACATCGTAAACCAACGAATAGATCGTACCCATATCTCCCAAGCGTTTCTCCTCTTTCGCCACCTCAACAATGAAGCTGATATTTTCGCTGATCTTCGCTTCCAATTCCTGAAACGAATCCATACCGCCGACAAAATTCGAACATCTGCGCCCTCGTAAAACCACAGCCTCCTAGACAGATAGGCCCACCCTATTTGCTTTCAAGGGTGGACCAAAAAATATGCCGGCCGATAGTATTCGGACGCACTATTTAGTGCGTGAGGGCGCAACCAGCGCAATGTACAAAACGTGCGAGGCTAATGCGAGCACCGGTAAGATGCCATACCTTTCAAGTTGGAGTCCAGTCCTCTCTTCTAATACTTTTCAGCCACTTTTCTCCTACAAATAAATTACTTTAAATTTCGTGAATTGAAATTCCATCTTTATTTTGCTTTTGTCATGCTGCTGGCAGCAAGGCGCACAACAATTTACCATGAACTTAAACATATTAGCCTACTGTGTTCAGGCCCGCAATTAGCCACGCACGTTTTGTACAGGTGGTTGGTGGCGCCCTCACACACTAAATAGTGCGTCCGAATACCATCGGCCGCCATCTTTTTTGTACCACGCAAGTATGCACTTATTTGGCAATTGGGTGGGCCTGTTTCTCCAGGAGGCTGTGGCAAAATTCACCACAATTTCTGAAACATGCACAGGTGGTTCGCGCCGCGGCGCGCAGATGGCAGCACCGCTGTCCGCTTCTAGAGAGCCTATTTGGATCTCCAGCCCACTGCGCCCTCTGGCGGAAGGCATTCCGCGGCGCAAGGGCTTCTGGGAGCCTGGGATTCGCCATTTTAAGACGGTAGCTGGTTGAGTGCGAATCGAGTCGCGATCGCGCCGTTCCAAATTCGCAGTTCAGGAGGTTAATATCGCCGTCCCGTTGGATACGAGCTCGTTACGACGATGGCAAACGCGTGCGGATTATAAGCAGTTCGCGCGTCGAGCGCCCGAAATGCCGTTCTGGGAGTAGAAATCGGTGGTTGCAGCAGCGGAACTGAGGCTCCCAGGCGTCTGTCAGCGCTCTGCGTATGTGCCCCCGAGTGGTGTCCGAATCTTTTTGGTGAATTCTGAACCTCGATTCTCACCATGCCCGGGCTAATGAGCGTGCTGGAGTTCGTGGAGGAAACGCGCGAGGATAACAGCTCGCCCACCACCTCGACGTTCGTCAGCAAAATGCCCCAATGCCGCCAAACGGTGTCCACTTTGGAAGAGGTAAGCAATCCATCCTAAAAAAAAATCCCTGGGAAAAAAATGTCATCATGCATCCTGGTGCATGTGCAGCGTTTCGACGTCCAGCCTGAAATCGGCTTCCGCAGCCTGATGGTCAACGGCGATAAGGGCCGAGCTGGCCGGACGAGGTGAACAGGCCTAACTTAGAAAATCAATGAGCAGTTTTTCTCCCCGAATGCGTTCCATTGACGCGCGATCGCCGTAGTATTTGACGGATGAGGCTCGTAAACAGACGCTGGTCGAGCGTGGATATTTGCTAGGTGATGTGCATGTCGTCAAGTTGCTCATAGACGTCTGGCCTCATTTGTCTGGTCTGGAGCTCGCCAAGGCCGCTTTTGGCGTTCCAGAATCCGCGCTTTCGGAACGGCGTGAAAAACGGTCACGGTGAACATCTGTCAGGCCGAGGAAAAAATGCGATAGCCGATGGCATTCGTGACCAATTAGCTGGAAACAAAGGCAGCTTGATCGGGCATCAAACTGCAACAAGAGGTTCCAGACGGATGCCGCAGATGCTTGCGGTCCCAGGAGGGGATGAGGGTGCGTGGACTCACGCTGTGATCAGCACAAACGATTTGACGAACCCGCAAATTAGGACTAGGGACCGTCCATGAAGGACGTCCTGTGATTTGCTGACCCCCTTCCACCACTGCCGGGTTGTTACTGAATAAGCTACTCCCTCCCCGCGTTTCCGGTCCGATTTGGAAAGACGCTTTCACGTTGAGCAAAATGCATATACACTGTAAGCATCGGTTCGAGACTGATAGGCCTACATATTATCATGTTCTTTCCATGTGTTCATTCCCACTTACTCCAAGTTTCCCTTCTACATTTTATGTATTCATAAACAATTTCGATATATTTTCCCCAGCTTAATGCTTATGTTGTTGTTATCGTTGTTTTCGCAACTCCTTCTCCCCTGGATGATCCCTTAGCAAGGGAATGTGATCTCTATATAGCAGACCTTTCACGATCATTGCTATACGACATTACCAACAGTCATTACGTACTCATTCATTACTTGTCAGCCGCACACGATCATGTTAAATCCCCATCATTACTGGCAAATATTCCATTTCAGTCTACCTTACACAATTATTACTAATGTCATTCTCAGGTAATGATCGTGTAATGTCTGCTTTAATTGATCTTGCACTATCCTTACTAATGACAACATTAATGTAACATTACCAGCAATCATCGCCATTTGCTTTACTCATTCATGTTAAGCAGACCTTACACGATCATTATTAGTGACATTGCATAGGCTCGTGTAAGGTAAACTGAAATGGAATATTTGCCGTCAATGATGTGAATTTAACATGGCCGTGTACTGCTGACAATAATGAAGGAGTAATGATTGTTGATAGGCCTAGTAATGGTCATTAAAGGTCTGCTTTTAATTCATATCACTACTGGCAATCATTCTATTTCAATTTATATCGCATGGTCAATAACAATGCCATTCTCTTGAGGTGATATATTAAGTAACTGTCCCGTAATGCCCGCTTTACTTATCCCACGCGATCAGTGATACTGTCAGAATTTAAAAATACTTATGGCGTAAAAGCAGGCTGCTGTGCAGGTTTAGAAAATGAGTGGTCAATTTTTCAACAATTAATGGCAGTTTCCATAGTCAGTTTCATAATTCCTTCCTGAATACGTTTGGGAGATTCGATGGGAGTTCAGTTACCGACACAGTAGTTAAGATTCTAAAAAGGAACAGTAATAAAAGCAATATCCTAATTGTTTACGTTCATGTAACTACCATCGACCTTGAATTATCTACTCAGAAGCCTTTCAACTGCCGCCTACCCAGATTAATTGCCCGTGTTTGGGATCCCCGATTATATCAATTCGCGCGTGATAGTTATAGACGCCTACAACGCGATAAATAGTAAAACTGCATTCATAAGAGTGTAAGATTCGCATCACAAATCACCCCTGCTAGATTAGCGAAATCTGAAACTCACCTAATGACACGTTGCTATGCATGTATTGTTAGTGAGTCTTGTTGAATGATAACCACTGGAAAAGCACCACGTAATCACTTATTCGCTAAGCGCTGTTTCTCCCCAAGGATCCCAACTTGGAATTATTTACATCCACATTTTGCTTCCTGCTAAAACAATGTTTACATTTTTCCTGCTTGATGTAAAAAACTCTCAAAATGATTTCAGCGAAATCTTCAGTCACTGGAAACGCTTCGGTGTGTGCTTTTCATTTGCTGTACGGTATTTCCGTGTTTACTCTTCATCGAATACACGCAAAGCAAGCGGGTTTTTTTTGAGACAAGGATGGAATAATTAAGCGTTTGGGTGGAAATGTTTTTTCCAGGTAAGCTTACTTAAGACAGGTCCACGTGGATCAATCGTTCTTTCTACGCCAGGGATAACCTTGTCTGAAGGTGTGCGCGATCTGGTTATTCAGGTGACCATGACCTCGAAGTCGCATTGATCGGATGAAGTTGGCGATTACACGGGTAAACAAAGTTGGACGCAATTTTTGTGACTTTGCACTCCCACCCATGCGGGTGAACTTACAGTGTGAACTTAGTGACACAATTGCCATCGAGTACAAATGGATTGTGACGTTATTGCATTTTTCATCATATACAGTACATTTTATATGAGTAAATAAACAGGCCCACCTAAAGGTACATACATGTAAATTTAAAAAAAAAATGCATTTCGTTCAGCAAGAACCTATCTAATTTTAAAATCGGAATAGCTCGTTTTGTAAACAATTTAAAGCACTTTCAAATGCACTAAAAAGCACTTTTAAATCGTTTTCAAATTGACTACAATTCCTCTTGAATTGCGTAGGTGAATAGCCTCAAAAAGTCAATGTCATAAAATGCACACCAATTGTGGGGAACGAATTGTGCTTCAAGCAAATTACCCTATGCAAAACATTATCTTTGCAACCCATTTCATCTCAGAATTCCCTGCAGAAGCTATTTGATAGCCACTAGGGATAAAGGTATGCAGATGTAAAAAAATGCCAGTATTTAACTGCTGTTTCAATACAAAAAGCCTGAGAAATTCATGAGAAATGTTAGTCATGCATCTTTTTAAATACACGTATATTACAGGGTGCGGTATGGAAAAGCCCCATTGCAATACACCCATTGTGAAATTAAAAAATGGCATTGTTTGCTCGGTACATTTGTCTGTACTGAACATAATTAAATTTCGCAATGTGATGTGCAGTGTACTTTCCACCTTGTGTAACGTGATGGCGCCACATAAGTGTCCAAGTGGGGAAGAACCTTAAAATACGACATATTCCTACGAAAAGTGTACTTGGGAAAGCAGCTCCCGACGTCAAATGACGTCACTCTTTGTATTTTTAGGAGTAGTCTTCATATAAATGTATATACAGTGTATTTCAAGGAGGTGTTTCAACGTTAGACCAAGCAAACTGCACAGTAGTTTGACGCTATTACATTTGTCCCCCATCCCCCGTAAAACTTTCCATTTGATACATGTTATCTATTTATTCCGTTTGGTTATGTTATCGGTTTGGTGTTCAAACATGGTGCAGTTGAGTAACTGTTGTGGAACGGAAGCTTTAGCGAAATTTCTTCACGAATCGTTAGTTGAATGAACGGCTATAGCGATGACAATTTCTCAGAAATCATCCCAAAAACGACTGTAAAGAATGTGAGAAGCCATTTGTGTGTGATTTCATTTAATTCTTCTAGTGAATGCATGGTTTTCTGTTGGGGTTTTTTGTATGTTTTTGCCCACAGCCATGGCCCAGTGCGGCACTGCACTATATGACGATTAGATTGTGAATTGCAGGATTAAACAGGTGTTTCGTGTTTGTTCGGTGCAGGTGGTTGTTAGTTCTGTCCAATGCTTTCACGAAAAGCTGTTCAGATTCTTATTCTTAGGTATTGTCTTCAGTTCTCTAATTTGTACCCCGGATTTGATTTCAAAAGAGGTAATTATTTCCGTGGTAAATGTGAATTTATCAACAACAACAAAAGGAGGGAGGAAGCATTGAAAATATCCGCTATTGTCTGAATATTTAAAAAACAAATAAAACGCTCGTTGTATTGTCTATTACGTAAACCTTTTTATTCAAGGAGTTTTTTTTTTCTGGAAATACTTCGTATAATGTTGTTGAAAAAATGTTCCAATTATCCTGAGAGAGACAACGTGACATTCTTCCTTAATTTCGGAAAGGTTTCGTGCAAACGCTCGAGTCGAAATAATTGTCCAGGTTTGGGTGAGCCCGCACCAAAAGCACACAAAAATGACAAGGAAATGAAAATTGGTGCAAAACCTCGCGTTTCCGCTCTCGAACTTCAGTATCAGACCACTTCCATCGCCTACTGCCAGTTTCGGTTCGCCCCATCCGTGGTTCGCACCCTGACCCACTGACCTGCAGGATGCAACGCAACCAACATTTGTTTTCGTAGTTTTCACTCACCCCGTATAAGCCTTCATTGATCTGCGCATTTGCTGAAATGGTGTTGTAATGGCTGCGGGCAAAAATCATGGCCTCTCTCCCCTTATTCATGTCTACCTTTGGTCTACCATCTGCACCCCCATTTTCCTGACAGTTCATTGATGGTCTAGCTGCTGGGGGGGCTGAACGATTACCCCTTGTTATCCTAACCTTGCTCGCTCATTCATGTGAATATATTCTCATTGTATTTCCTCATACAGAGGCCACCTCATAGCTGACTAGTACGCAAGGAACTGCCTCCATCATGTTTACTAACCATCAACTGATAACTGACAAGTGGCAAACCAGAAACCTGAAAAATTACATGTTCATTTTAATTTTTTTTTAAACATAAATGAACGGGATATTTTCAAATCATAGGCCTGCAAAATATATCAGACCCTAGTGGACGACCTATACGGAGAAAAGTGAATTTAACATTGATGTTAAGCATTTGAAGCAAAAATGTGAAAGTTTTTTTCACTGTGGGCATTCTTCTTGGTCGAGCTTCAAGTAGAGGATCACGCATAAATTACATCATCTATTGGGGGAGGGGGTGATGTGTTGTTACAGGGGGGAGGGGTGGTTTATGATTTTGGTTATTTTTTTGTGGTAAAATTAAGATACACTTAACAAGAGTAGGGAACTGCAATTATTGGTGGCATTTATTTACAATTTTAAAACGAGCATTGATTACAGGTATCAAAGAAAGGTTGTGTCCCACGCGTGGGAAGATGATGCATAGGGGTTTTTTTGCACATGTTTAATTGCATTTTGCACATGGTGAGGGTGGTAAGAAGTAAAATTTTCAAATGGTAGCGTAATATTTAGGGATAGGGGTTGGGCTGTTGGTTATACTGGTACAGGGGGATGGGTAAAAAATCAAGAAGTAGTTATGTAAGTTATGCACGCTCCCTCTAAGGAAAAACCTGTCTTCGTGCTCAAACATGGCGTGTCCTACGTCGGGGCGTAGTATTCCATTGAACAGAAATTGAAAATATCAATGTTCGACGTGGTTATTGGATTTGCGAGGTTCCTTTTTTTACCAATTGCCTTTCCGTTTTAAGGCGTAAGTCCGAAGCATTCCTGTTCCCATTTTTCAATGAGCCTGCCATCAGTAAGACCGCTTCACCGCATGCATCCGCGCAACCACGCAAGAAAGGGTTGCAAGCTTTCGATTTTTATCGCGGTTATGCGAACACCATAATTGTCCGAGATAATAGGACTTACTGCCATTCGACATAACGTGGCCCGTGCTGATTTGGCAACCCACATTGAAAAACAATTTCATCAAGATGCGCAGTGAAGCGAGCCGCTCAGTTGGGCGAAAGTAGGCTTCGTTTTGCTTATTTGCGAAGTCTGTCAGAGACGTCACGTGTGCAAATTGCATGCTTGCATTTAAAATAACCTAAGACGCATATCATTTGTGCCTACATTAGAAAGCTGGGTGTCTGGATAAACATGGCGGCTTGTTAACTAGCAGCTTTTTTTTGTTTGTTCTGATTTCAGCGTTATCCCTATTCACAGACATTCACTCATGTAAACTGAGCCATAAGGGACTGTCCCTTGAGCAATTCATTGCAGTTCCCACAGGGCCTGGGAAACCAGGGGAAGTTTGAAATAGTTTCAGCAAGTCAGGGGATTTCTTAATTTGAGTAATAATTTCGATACGGCAGGACTTCATTGGTCGATTTAAATGAAAGTGCTATTTGTGCAATGAAAGAAACCCCAGCATGGTCGGTTCATTCTATTTGGCTTCAACTGATCAACAAACATTCTTTATAGTCAAAGGCGACATCTCAGGGATTATTGGTCAATAGGGAAACCCTACGGGTCATGGGAAAGTAGAAATGTACACCTGGTTAAGTCAGAGGATTTTATTTGACTAAAGCTGTGGGAACTCAGTCGTTTTTGCTTGTCCTAAGTAAAATATGTGAAAGCATTTAGTTGTAAAAGTAATGAAGTGAAATATAGTGGAATCCTTCGTTGGGTGATAGGTTGGAATGCATGTGCATTTTGAACAAGTCCAGCTGTTATTTTTATGACCAACTCGTTTGATAAGCTGGAATCAAATTTTCTCGAACGTTCGTTATCGTAAATTACATTTGTAAATTACTGGCCTTTTATAAATTGGCGAATGTTGAAAACTGAAATGTTATATTCTACCGTGAAATCTTTGGGTCTAGGTCTATATGTATGAAAACCGCTGTGCAGCTCAAATTATTTTTTTCCTTTTCATTCCATGTGATTGACGGCGAAAATTATGGAGCAATGGCTGAAAAAACTACGATGTGATTAGGGCGAGATTTCATCTTAGAATTCAGCTATCACGTGCGTGCTGCATTGCATGAATTCCAAATTATCTAAACACTGGCATTTATCTCTGGACATGATTAACCGGAAGTGCAGATTAAATGTCGTACTTGCTATCAGGGGGATAGAATTTACCTGTCTGAAAGCAAGTTTAGCATTTCACCCGTGCGCACGACTTGTTAGCAGATTTGGGTTACGCAAGAATCACTCTCAAGAGAAAGTTTTTCTTTTATGGTGAACTGTCTGCAACATCACCAAGGCCACAGTTAGGCTGTTGCACCTGGATCGAAAATTTATGTGTTTGGCCTATATTGAAATTAACCCGTTTTACGTAAGGGTTGAATGCGCATGGTAAACGTTGCTGAACACAGGACGCCCTCATGGGTGGCTATGTAACCATAAGTTGGCACTATATGCATGTATTTTAACATCTATGGATTGTGTTAATGGTTATGTACATTCTACATGTAGGGTACGCATGCATTTTCACTATCAGCGTATTGCATACATTATCTAGTTCAAAAACGGTGCTTGCACCTCACGAGCCAATGTTTGTCGAATTTTCCAACAAAAATATTTACCAAGCTTAGCAGCCGGTAACAGGGAGAGTACAAGATAAATGCATTTGATAAGATAAAAATGGAACTGTGGAAGCGTGTTGAATTTGCGCCATTTTTATCAGCTTTGTGATCTATCACTTAAAATACACTTTAATAGCGTACTAGAACCATTTAAACGTTGAAGATGCGTAAATAATGAATGGGACTTCAGTTCGATAGTAAATTAATTTTGTGCTCGTGCACCTTTGGCGATAAATAGAATACGTTTTAGGAGCAAATCTTTAGGAACTTTCAGTACAGTAAGCTCCTATATGCAGTGTATAGTAGGTTTGTCAAAAAGTTAACCTTAGCCATGCATCACTGAAAATATGAAAGAAGTGCAGCGAGATTGTGTCTTCCGATTTTTATTTCTGGCAATACTGTAATGATTGTGGTTTTACTGGGGAAAGAAGAATTGCGTATAATCGATCTTTGTAAAAAGTTAGCCTTCGTGATTTTATTTCCCATTTATGTAAGGCGAATTGGGCAAGTTTTTTATTATTGCGAGATGCATCATAATTGTTTAGTAGGCCTACGTTTAATTTAGAGTAAGAAATTGATTTGGATTCTTATGGTTTCCATGTAGACCTACTGTATACAGAATAACAAAGTCATTGTTGGAGAAAACCTACATGTACAGTGTGCTATGGTATAGCCAGTGCAGTGGGATTCCTTTAAATGACCGGATTTCGTTTTGATAGCGCTATATGTAAATATACTGTCGCATGCTTCAAATTGCAAACGAATTCATCAACTTTACTACCTGCTCATGCACAAAGCTCGCCTAGTGTGGTATCTAGGAATGTACAGTGTATTGTTGTTCATTTCGCGTGACACGTGGAGTCCAGTCACCAGTGAAAAATTATGCATGTAGTTCCCGAGCCATCATTGACCCCTTCACTACACCCATAGATCCTTGAAATTCTTGAAGTTTAATATATTCTCTGTTTACGTGATGTGAATTAACTTGACCATCTCAGAGGTTTTGTTTTTTAATTTGATAAAACTA
>JAQIXS010004222.1:0-15713 GCA_034700785.1 Rossiulus vilnensis
CAGTATTGACGGAGGCAAGCTGGACATTACCCAAATGGTATTTAGGAGAATGAGCAACCTTTTTACGGGAAATACGCTTCAATATTGACTATGGTAGTCTGTGTAAAGAGTGGAGAAAATTGCAGGAGTCCAAGAGTCGCATTGACTTATTCGTCATCAGAGATCTGGCTAAGAAGCACATGATGTTAATCGGAAGTTGGATGTTTTTGGTGGACACGGGCGACAAGGTGGATACTTTGTGGAGGATGGTTGCAAAACAGTTTGGCGTTAGATGCTTTTTCGAGTTTGGCCATCAAGGTGCAGGTTTCCCCAAAGAAGCTGGAGAAATGGACACGCCAATATGTAATAAGATAATTCATGCGCTCCGAGTTTTAGGGGTCAGGAGCGATTTATTGTACAAGCCGGATATTTACTCTTAGCTCAATATAAGCAAGACAGTGATACCATCTTCCATGCGTAGATTCCGAAGCAAAAGTAATGTTTTATAAGGCCTAGTATTTTTTGTAGATTATTATCTGCGTGATATGTTTACCTTAAAGGAAATATTTGAAAATATTATTTGCATATTAAAAACAAACTTGAAAATAATAAACAAAATTATTTAAAAAATAAAGAAATGTCAAAATTCTATGCAAAAAAGTATTAGCACACACATAGGACCTTGCACCAAATATGAACACTGTAACATGAATGACATTAAAATGATATGCACTGTAGGATAGCTTCCACTTTCAGCAAGACAATGACTCAAAACATAAAACACGGATTATCTAGTAATGGCTCCTCTACAATGCCCCAAGGAGACTTGTAACAACTTAGTGGAATCAATGCGTAAAAACCTTAACGCAGTTATTCATACTAAAAGACTCCATACCAAATTTTAATTTATGCTGAGGTAATGTTTTTTCAGATTTTACTTGAAGCTTTGAATGTGTGAAAATACGTTTTTGCATAAAAGTGTAACATTTCCTTTTTAAAAATAGTGTTTATTATTTTTAATTTGTTTAATTATATGCAAATAAATGCATTAGAATTACATAATAAAAAGGTTTTCAACAAGAATACGTATTTTATTTCTCAAAAGTAGAAACATTTTAGGGTGTGCAAATACGTTTTCTTGCTGTCTGTAGGCTAAATGTGACTTCGCCATGTTCTGTTGTTTTTTTCGAAAATAAATCATATTCCTCTTTGCCATACAATTTTCGAGCTCCTCGATCGCCCTAATTTAGTGACTTTTAACTTCAGGTATACATGTATATCTGTGTAATAAAATTCTGAAAAATGTGCAAAGACAATATTTAATTGCAGTGAGAAGAACTGCTTTTTTTGTTTAATGTAGAATTCCAAATTATATTTTATTTAACCTTCAAGGTTTGTGACATCGTGTCGCAATGAGTTAGAAAAATGTCATCTTCATATGGTCATGGCTTCAATGCCAAGTGACCTCCGGCGATGCAATTCAAAGTACATTTTTCGTAAGAATATGACATTACGTAAAACAACCTTTATATGTATATAAAAACCGGTTAAACTCCAATACACGTCAATAACTTCAGGTGAACAGGTCGTTCAGTACATTGTGAGCTGTAGCTAACCATATAGCCTAGGTAACTAGTTTGTGGGTTATTTCCGAACGCTGAGCACACATACACCCTCTCTTCTTGAGTATTTTTTGTGTTTAATTTTTTCTAGTTTTCCTTCATGGCTGAAAAAAAACCAGCTGATCCAAGAAAAATTCAGAAAATTGCGAATGACAATGCCGTGACAGATGAACCTGAATATTACATTGTTTATGATAGAAAGGAAGATTTAGACAGTTGGCTCGCTAGAAATAAACCATCCAAATTGCCAAGGTAAGATATCCTGTTTATTTATTTAAAATCTAATAAATTTGCACCAAAAAAATCTCAGTGCAAGATTGTCATATAGTGCTGACCATTTTAAGACGGTCACGAAGCTTGCTTATTTATATATTTTTATATCGTTGATTTTGAAATAATAAAACATCAGAAACTCTAATGTACGACTCTTGGGGGTATCATAGAAATTTTTTTTTAACAATCATAAGTATTTGCAACAAAAGCGAAATTTCTCTGCTTGGCGGGCTTCCTATTGGCTCATCCTTCAGTCTTGATATATCGCAAGACGCTGTGTCGTTTTCCTATCTGAAAACATTCATTAAAAACATTACTTGACTAATTCGACATCAAACGTTTGTAAACATTTATCAAAAATAAACTAGTTTGTTAGCCATGCATGAAGCAGTTCTCGGACTAAGAGAAATGGTCCACGTAATCCTATTTCAAACTTAATGAAATTCTGGGAGAATATTTTACAGTTTCAAAATGCATGCCAATCATATACAACTGAATTCATTTTACAGCAAGGCTATAGTTACGTGCTGGGCTGTAGAGAGTGAAAGTTACGAAATTGACAAAAGCAAAATGGATTTTAAAAACCTGCATAAAAGGTGGAAGAAATTAAAGAAGTCAGGTCACCCTATCAACTACTTCAGTATCAGAGATCTGGCTAAGAAAAAGGGAACCATGCATGGAAGCTGGGCATTCGTAGTGGGCACTGAATTGGTGGACCAAACTTGGAGGATGATTGCGACACAGTTTGTGACAGATGCGTTTTCGGATTCGGCCATCATGGTTCAGGTCTGTTCAAAGATTGAAAATGAATGCGGTTCCCAGCATGTTTTCACTTTGAAAACCAGGGATTTTACCGACGAACAACAAATTTACAAGCTGCACGATGCGCTACGCTCATCAGGGGTCACGGCCGGTATGTTTTACGCGCCAGATGTTTACGATGATTTGGATATAGAAAAGGACAACGACTTTAATATCAAGATTTATACTTACTACAGTCGTTATGACGTTCTGAAAATGAAGTCTAATGTCAAAACTACTTTGACGTGAAACGGGAATTTGTACCATTTGACTTTCCATGCTGTAAATTAAACTTCACTAGCATGTCAAAGTTTGTCACTTATGCTTCTAATTCGTCATGCTTCTTGTATGCACGAATGTTTATTCACTCATTTATTGTTTGTTTATTGTATTTTGCATGTTAAGTCATTTTGCGCGAGATAATAATCCAGTGAGCCAGGCTTGTCTCGTGATGTTTGGCGAAAGTAATGTGCCTAAAATTGTGATTAGATATATAATAAATTAATCAATATTGTTGTTTCGTTCAATTTTATTTCTAAACTTTTAATCGTTTGTGTGTACAGCCCGCCCCAAAACTATCGATGCACATGCATAAACGATTCCCTTAAAAAATTAGTTATAATTGCATTTTTATTCATACAAAAATTAAACTTAGGGAGACAATTATTTACGGAGTTCACATTAAGTTTTTTTTTAAAGTGAATTTTGTTTAAATCAAAACTATAAATTCGATATTTTCAAGTAGTAAAGAAATCACTAGTGGACAATAAATTCTACACGGGAAATAATCCCGTACGTGTTTTCCCAAGTTTATTTCCGGAGGTCGCAGAACGGTTTTTTAAATTTAATTTTGTGTAAATGTAAGATACATTTTCAAATCATAACACAACGATGACGCTGACTGACAACAAACTCTACATGGAAAATACTTTAGAATTAGGACAGGTATATGAAGAAAAAATGTGTATTTTACCATGGTGAGCCTACGTTTGAGTTTGTCTTAAATGTAATGTTTGACTAAATGTATTAGCTTTATTTCGCCATCGATGTTTTGATTAAAACGTCTTATTTTCGAGCTTCAAATTTTTTTGGTTGTTTTTACTAAATATATTTAGTGTTTGCATAGAAGTTAATCGATTAGATTTAAAGAAAAATTTAAAGACTTAACTTGCATAAGTAAAAAAATCAATTATTCACGAGAATTTAATTTTCATTACACGTTTTATTGAAGAAATCCAAATTCTGTGAGATATCATAGCTGACCTTGAATCGTGATATATATGTACTGTATATGTCGTCATAACGTAGAAAAATGCCACGGTTTTAGGGGAGCTGAGGTCGAACGCTATTATGTAAGGTACATTCTTCATAGGAATGCGCCATAGCTTTGATATGTTTAGTTGAACGGATTGCTGAAGTCAGGTGTTTCTGATTCGTTAGCTCTTGCCAAACATATACAGTAGGTAACTGGGTTCAAGGATGTTTTGTAATGATAAACGCACTTGCCTGCATCTTTTGTATCGTTTATTCATTTTTGAAAAACTGCGAACTCGGAATGTGGACCTAAAACTATTTATTAATTGAATGAAGAATCTTATAATAATCAGATCCTGTCTATCTATTGTATGAATTTGGCGATCTTCGAAGCTGTAAACCAAACAAGCTCTTTCTTTCCACATCTTTTAGTTTTGTACCATAGCTGAAACTTAAAAAGCTGGAGAGCAGAGTAAGATAATTGAGCGTGGTGATGACATAGTTTCGAGACGAGTGGCTCAACAAATATCGACCATCTAAAATGTCCAGGTATTTGCATTTCATTCTATCTTGCCTTTCGTACAGCTTGTTTTTTTGCGCAAATTTATTGTTTTACGACGTTTCAATTTTAATAAATCGTAAATCTTGGTGCCATTTTTCAGTCTTAAAATCATTTTTACAGTGTAGGTAAATTCGATATCAAGCATCGATACGTTATTAAACCATGCCTGAAGGTGTTTTGTATACCAATAAATGTTATAAATTTAACACTCAATGTTGCATACTTAAGGAAATCAATGTTCTGTGAAAAGACGTTTACTGTTTCAAAATGTTTGCCTAACAATTACAAATTCGGTCACTTCGCGGCCGGATGAATCGATTACTTGAGTAGTGAAGAAGCCGAAATAAACGAAAGCAATATTGACCATGACATTCTGTATAAAGAGTGGAGAGAATTAAAGGAGTCAAAGAACCCCATTGACTTCTCCGTTATCAGAAATCTGGCTAAGAAAAAAAGGATGTTAATCGGAGGTTGGATGATCACGGTGGACACTTTGTGGAGGAGGGTTGCGAAACAGTTTGCGTTAGATGCTTTTTCGGGTTTGGCCATCAAGGTGCAGATCTCCCCAAAGAAGCTTAGTACATGGTCACATCCACAACAATATATCATCTTAGTAAAATGCAGGGATTTTACCAACGAAGATGAAATTTACTAGCTTAACCATGCGCTGCGGGATTTGGAGATAAGGGCGACTCAAAGTACAAGCCAGCTACTTACAATTTGCTCGATATTGAAAAGAACAACGATTTTAATATACAGTAATGCCTACGATCTACGAAAGCAAGTACAACTTTATAAAAAAAGAAAGGGATATCAACTTCTATGCTGACAATCCGAAGCAGAAGTGGTCTTGTTAAGGCCTAATAATTTTTGTAGATTATTATCTGCGTGATACGTGTTGGACTGCTGATGACATTTACCTTAAAAAGAAATTTATTAGAAATATGGAGAAAGCCTGAAAAAAAATTGCTTAATTGGAACGGCAGTTCAGTTGCAGTATGCTAGATGATTTTATGACAACATTTTTGTACGATTTTATCAATCCACATTTGAAGTTTTAGCAGAATTTCTTAGTTTCTCAAGCATACTTGTTATTCGGCCTGGTTTTTGTATTGACGATTTTCAAATTGAACTATTTTTAAAAAAAATAATAAATAAAAACTTGTACCAAACTACCAAACTGTCTATACCTGATTTGCTTAGGAACATACATGTATCTTCGTTGAAATGTGAGTGTTTATTTTGCTCAAAATAAAGTGCAACAATTTACAACTCCTGTAATGTTTCCAAAAATATGGACAAACTAGTGCGCCAGTCGTCTCATAAATTTGGCGAAGTAAATGTGCATTAAAATTTAATTCTAGAAATGATAAATACTATCCGTACTGTTACTGATCGCCCCAAAAGGATCGATGCACAAAAGTACACGATTTGCTTCAAAACTTTGTTATAATTGCTAAATTTACTTTTATTCGGTGTAAATTGGTTGTAGAGTCTGCGTTATGTTTTGTTTGAAAATGTTACAATTATTTATAAAATGTTAAATTAACTTGGGGAAACACCTGTTTCCGGAGGTCGCATTACGTTTTTTTTTTTTTAATTGAATTTTGTGTGAATAAACTATACTTTTTCAAATTGTAACAAATAAAATAGGCCCTAGTGGACTGCAAATTCTACACAAAAAATAATAAATTTAGCCATTATGAAAGGTATTATTCCATGGTGGACATACTTTTCAGTTGGTCTTAAGTGTATGTACATGTATTTGCTTTATTGCACCATCGATATGCTGATTAAAACGTCTACTTGATTTCGAGCTTCTTATTTCATTTTTGGCCGTTTATACCATATATACTTGTGTTTGCATAAGATTTAATCAAATAGATTTACAGATACCTTCAGCACGTGACATATAAGTGTATCGTCGTAAGTGTCAGCATAAATTAGACAAAATGTTATATTCATTGGGGCGCTGAAGTCTAGCGCTATTATTGAAAATAAATTTTTCATAGGAATGCAGTAGGTATGCGCCATAGCTTCTGCTAGTGTGAATATGAGACATTTCTGTATTTGGATTATCTGGAATTTGAGTGCTTAACTGATTAAAGGAAACTTGTTTCCTTCAAAAGCCACCTAATTAGCTGTTGTTGAAAGTTGAAATCTTAACACCAGAAGAAGAGGGTCTCAACCCACGCGCACCCAACCAACTAGATTAGCTAAAAATAACCACACACAACCGTAATGTCATAATAAAAATAAATTAGAATAGTAAGGAAATGTTAGGTAGTCAGGTTTTGAAGTTTTATCGAGGGTTGGGTAAAGGGAATTTGAAATTACCGCCAGGAAGTAGACGATAACTAGAGGGGAATGACTTATAACGGCCATTGCCCCTTCACCAACCATTGAGGTGTCTACCACTGTTGTCCAGCGCTATATTGGTTTTATCCACTATAATCACAACTATTCAGAGACATCGAGGGCCGTAATAAGAATCTGGAAGTCCAATTGGATGATGTTGCAATAGGAGTTACTTTTGGTAAGGGATTTGTCTTTCGGATAATGTCATTGATCTCAGGATAGGAGCAATAACTTAGAAATTAGGCTTAGCTAGGATTGCCAACAGAGAAACTATAGTAATTCACAAGTATAACTATAATTTGCGGTTGAAAAGCTATGTGCAATATATAAATTAATATTTTTTAAAATGAAACCGGAAGTTGGCCGTACTTCCATAATTAATTATGTTGAGTGGTTTTAATATTATTGTTAGTGTAGTGCCATGAACACGATGTTATTAGCACGCTCATTGTTATACTTTCGGTTAGAAAACTGTAGATTTATATAACGCTGAAAAATTAAGGAAAAATAGTGTATGTTTATATATAACGGTAGCCATTGATTTGAAAACATAATTTAGATGTAATTAACTTAATTGCATCAACGCACATAACAGTATTGAATTTACGTAAACAATAATAACCTTGAAAGAAGTTGCAATACTCACTAAATGATTAAATAGACCTACTTACACTCACCTGACAGAAACGTCCGTACCTGTAAAATTAAAATTCATTTAGAATGATTAATACTGGATGTAACCGAAAATTAATGTGATGGTTTAGTAGACTCGGTTTACCCATTTGTATAATTTCATGAGGGTATGTTTAGTAATGGACATACGTTAACTGTGTGCCGTTTTATTGTAAAATGATTTTCAAAAAGGTCGGAGTTGCGTTACACTGATGAGAATGTACTTGAGGAAGAATCGCGCTGTGTATCCTTTCTGTGATAGTTGATATCAATTGTATTGAAGTTGGTATTTTGTTCTATTTTATTATATATGATGTAACTGCCTGATGAAGGCCTAATTAAGAGGCCGAAACGTCGCAGAATAAAGAAAGATATTGGCTGTGTTTGTCCTGGGATCTACAGTGTATAATTATTCAGACTAAAAGACTCCATATTAAATATTAATTTATGCAAAGGTAATGTTTTTTTCAGATTTTACTTGAAGCTTGGAATGTGTGACAATACTTTTCTGCATAAAATTTTGACATTTTCTTTTTTAAATATTGTTTATAATTTTCAATTTTTTTAATCACATGCAAATAAATGCATTAAGATTACATTATAAAAATGTTTTCAACACTAATACTCATTTTATTTTACAAAAGTAGAAACATTTTAAGGTGTGCAAATACATTTTCTTGCCGACTGTAGGATAAACGCGTCTTTGCCATATTCTGTTGTTTTTCTCGAAAATAAATCATTTCTCTTTGCCATACAATTTTCGAGCTTCTCGGTCGCCCTAATTTAATGACTTTTAACTTGAAGTATACTGTATATCAGTTTAATAAAATTCTGAAAAATGTGCAAAGACAATATTTAATTGCAGTGAGAAGAACTGCCTTTTTTGTTTAATGTAGAATTCCAAATTATATTTTATTTCACCTTCAAGCCGTGTGACATTGTGTCTCAATGAGTTAGAAAAATGTCACTTTCATATGGTCACGGCTTCAATGTCAAGTGACCTCCGGCGATGCTATTCAAAGTACATTTTTCGCCAGAATATGACATTACGTAAAACAACCTTAACATGCATATAAAAACCGGTTAAACGTTGAACTCCAGTACACCTTGATAACTTCAAGTGAACGGGTTGTTCAGTAAATTGTGAGCTCTAGCTAAATATATAGCCTAGGTAACTAGTTTCTGCGTTATTTCCGAACGCGGAGCACACATACACTGTCTTCTTGAGTATTTTTTTGTTTAATTTTTTTTTAGATTTCCATCATGGCTGAAAAACAACAAGCTGATCCAAGAAAAATACAGAAAATTGCGTATGACAATACCTTGACTTCCGACCCTGAATATTACATTATTTATGATGGAAAGGAAGATTTAAACAAATGGCTTGCTAAAAATGAACCGTCCAAATTGCCAAGGTAAGATATCCTGTATATTTTCTTAAAATCTATTAAATTTGTAAAAAAAAAAAAAACTTAAGCAAGATTGCCATGTAGTGTAGACCATTTATAGACGGTCATGGAACTTGTTTATTTATAGGCTATATTTTTATATCTTCGATTTTGAAGTAATTAAAACATCGGAAACTCTAGTGTATGACTCTGGGGGCATCATAGAAAATAATTTTTAACAATTATAAGTATTTGCAACAAAAGTAAAAATTCTCGGCCTGGCGTGCGTCCTATTGGTTCTGCCTTCTGTCTTGATAAAATCGTACCATGCTGTGTCGTTTTTCTATCTAAAAATCATTCAACCAAAACATTTCTTGATTAATTTGACAGCAAACGTTTGTAAAGATATACCAAAAATAAAAACTAGTTTGTTATTCATGCCTGATGCAGTTTTGAGTCTTAATAAATTGTCCACTTAATCCTATTTTTGATAATTCATGGAATCCAGGGAAAATATTTTACCGTTTCGAAATGCATGATAATCAGATATAACTGAATTCATTTTGCAGCAAGGATATAGTTACATGCTGTACAATACAGAGTGAAAGTTACGTAATTGACCAAAACAAAATGGACTTTGAAAACCTGCATAAAGGGTGGAAGAAAATGAAGGAGTCAGGTCACCCTATCAACTACTTCAGTATCAGACATCTGGCTAAGGCAAACGAAATGATGACTGGAGGCTGGGTAATGGCAGTGGACACTGAATTGGTGGACTTATATTGGAAAAAGATTGCGACAGAGTTTGCAGCAGATGCGTTTTTGGGTTTGGCCATAATGGTTCTGGTCAGTTCAAGAATTGAAGATGAATGCGGTTCCCATCATGTGATCTCGGTGAAAAGCAGGGATTTTGCCGACGAACAAAAAATTTACAAGCTGCACGAAGAGCTGCGGTCAACAGGCATTGAGATCGACTTGTGTTATACGCCAGATGTTTACCTGTATTTGGATGCAGATTGGCTCAACGAATTCAATATGCAGCCCTCAGCTTTCTTCAGTCATTATGACGCTGAGACAATGGAGCTTCGTGTCCAATCTACTATGATGCCTATCAGAAAGATGTTTCACTAATGCGTCTTATTCGTCATGCTTTTTGTAGGTATGGCTGTTCATTCATTTATTGTATTTTGAACGTTTAGTCATTTTTTGTGCGATATAATAAACCTGTACGCCTGTTGTGTCTCGTGATGTTTGGCGGTAGTAATGTGCCGAAAATTGTGATTAGAGAAATAATAAATACAATCAACAATGTTATGTTTTGTTCAATTTTATTTCTATACATGTACGTTTAATAGTTTGCGCGTACAGCCCGCCACAAAAGGATCGATGCACGTATATAAACAATTTGCTTAAAAATTTGTTATAATAGCAAAATTTACTTTACTCCCGTGTAATTTGGTTGTAGGGTCTGCGTTTTTTATAATTTGAAAATGTTCATTTTATTTACACAATTTTTTAAAAAATTGGGGAAACATTTATCTTTGGAGATCGGATAACGTGTTTTTAATTTAATTGAGTGTAAATAAAAATTATCGATTTAATATTTTCAAATTGCAAGAAAAAATCCACTAGTGGACAAAAAACCACACGGGAAATAATAACTTTAAATAATATGTAGGTATTTAACGCCGAAATATGTGATTTTTGTCATGGTGAGCATACTTTTGAGTTGGTCTTAAACGTGGTGTTTGAGTATGTACTAGCTTTATTTCACCATCGATATTGTGGTTAAAACGTCTACTTGAGATTGAGCTTCTGATTTCATTTTTGGCCATTTATACCATATAGATTTAGTTTGCATACGATTTAATCGAATATTTACAGTTTAATTGAAAGGCTTGAATACGTTAAATATGTAAATAATTAATAAGGCAGTATTACAAGAATCTGATTTTTATAATATTTTTTCTCGAGGAAATCCGAACTGTACATTCGTTCCAGAGGGGCCTTGAAGTCGAGCGTTATTGTTTAAAGTAAATTTTTCATAGGAATGCGCCATAGCTTCTGCTAGTTTTCTTGAAGAAATCCAGATTGATACACACTTAGACAAAATGTCACATTCATGAAGGCGCTGAAGTCGAGCGCTATTGTTCAAAGTACATTTTTCATAAGAATGCAGTAGGAATGCGCCATAGCTTCTGCCAGTGTGAATATGAGACATTCTTGTATTTGGATTATCTGAAATTTGAGTGCGTAACTGATTAAAGGAAAAATTTTGTTTTCAAAAGCCATCTAATTGGCTGTTGTTGAAAGTTGAAATCCTGTAAACGTTGATGTCTACAGTTGAACGGATTACTCAAGTCAGGTGTTTCTGATTCGTTAGCTCTAGAAAACATACACAGTAGGTGACTGGATTTTTGGATGTTTTCGAATAATAAACACGCTTGCATCTTTATTTTTTTATATTTGAAAACCAGCAAACTCGGAATGTGGACCTAAAACTCTTGAATAATTTAATGAAAAATCTTAAAATAATTAGATCCCGCCTATCTATGGCATGAATTTGCCGCTCTTCGAGGCTGTAAACCGAACTACATGTACATGTACCTATTTTTTTTCCACATCTGTTAGTTTTCCGCAATGGCTGAAAAGCAGAAAGCTGGTAACCAGAGTAAGAAAAGCAAGCATGGTGATGATATAGTTTATGACAGACAGGAAGACTTAGATAAGTGGCTCAGCAAATATCGACCATCTAAAATCTCTAGGTATTTGCATTTCTTCCTATCTTATTTTATTTTACGATACGAAGTTTTAATCTTTATAAATCGTAAATCGTGGTGCCATTTTTCTATCTTAAAATCATTTCTACAGTGTATGTAAATTTGATATCAAGCATCGATACGTTATTAAACCATACCTAAAGATGTTTTGTAACCCAATAAATATTAGAAATTTAATACTCAATGTTGCAAACTTCATGAAATCAATGTTCTGTGAAAAGACGTTTACTGTTTCACAATGCGTGCCTAACAATTGTACCTTCGGTCCCTTCTCAGGTCTGATATGCCCGGATGGATTATAATAAGTAGTGAAGAAGCCGAAACTGACGAAAGCAATATTGACCATGGCTGTCTGCGTAAAGAATGGAGAAAATTGCAGGAGTCCAAGTGCCGCATTGACTTCTTCGACATCAGAGATCTGGCCCAGAAGCACAGGATGTTAATCGGAAGTTGGATGATCTTGGTGGACACGGGGGAGAAGGTGGATACTTTGTGGAGGATGGTTGCGAAACAGTTTGCGTTAGATGCTTTTTCGGGTTTGGCTGTCAAGGTGCAGGTCTCCCCAAAGAAACTGGATAAATGGGCACGCCAACATGTAATCAAGGTAAAATGCAGGGATTTTACCAATGAAGAAAACGTTAACCAGCTGAACAATGCGCTGCGGGTTTTAGGGGTCAAGAGCGATTTATTGTACAAGCCGGATATTTACTCTTTGCTCGGTATAGGTAAGACAAACAATATGAGTATGATGCCCACAATCTACTTAAGTAGGTTCGACTCTCAAGGAAGAGAAACTGCTATCATCCCCCATTTCAGACGGTCCTGGTATGCATCGGTTCCGAAGCAAAAATAATGTCTTGTAGGCCTAGTGTTTTTTGTATGTTAGTACATGTATCTGCATGATACGAGATTGACAGCCGATGACATCTACCTTAAGGGTAATGCATCGACAGTATGGAGAAACCCTGACAAAAAATTGCTTAATTTGGAATGATAGTTCAGTAGCAGAATGTGATGGTTTTGTATCAACGTTTTTATACGATTTTATTAATCAACATTTGAAGTTTTACCACAATGTTTTTAGTTTTTCAAGCATGCTTGTTATTCGGCCTGCTATTTGTATCGACGATTTTCAAATGTGATTAATAAAGTTTTTTAAAAAATAAATAAAACTACTGTACCAAACCACTAATCTGTCAACACCTGATTTACGTGGGGACAATT
Source organism: Rossiulus vilnensis (assembly GCA_034700785.1). Lineage (NCBI taxonomy): Eukaryota > Metazoa > Arthropoda > Diplopoda > Julida > Julidae > Rossiulus > Rossiulus vilnensis. The sequence goes on from JAQIXS010004222.1 coordinate 12,914, forward strand.
TTGTTGAAATGTGAGCGTTCATTTTGCTCAAAACAAATAAAAATAGTGCATTAATTTATAAATCCGATATTGTTGTCAAAATATAGACAGAACTTGAAATCTTGCACGAAATATTAAACTAGTGCGCCAGTCGTGTCTCATAAGTTTGGCAAAGTAAATGTGCTTAAAATTGTGATTATAGAAATGATAAATACGATGCGTATTGTTACTGATCGCCCAAAAGGATCGATGCACAAAAGTACACTTCGTTTCAACATTTTGTTATAATTGCTAAATTTACTTTTATTATGTGTAATTTGGTTGCAGGGCTTGCGTTATTTTTTGTTTGAAAATATTCTGTTAATTTATAAACTTTAAAATGAGCATAAGGATACATCTGTTTCCGGAGGTCGCATTAAGTTTTTTTAAAAATAAAATTGAATTCTGTGTGAATAAACGATACTTTTTCAAACTGCAACAAATAACGTAGACCCTAGTGGACAAGAAATTCTACTCGAAAATTATAAATTTAGTAATTATAATAGGTGTTTAATCAAAAATGTGTACTTTTTCCCATGGCTGGCAAATTTTTGTGTTGGTCTTAACTGTGGTGTTTGCACCATCGATATTCTGATTAAAACGTCTACTTGATTTCGAACTTCTGATTTCAATTTTGGCCCAATATACCATGTATATTTGATGTTTGCAATTGATTTAATCAAATAGATTTATAATTAAATTAAAAGACTTTAATATGTAAATACGTAAAAAGGCCGTCATTTACAAGAATCTGATTTTTATGTTTTCTTGAAGAAATTCAGATTGTACATGCATTTCCGTGCTATATAATAACTGACTTTGGCTAGTGTCACGCAATTAGACAAAATGTCACATTCATAGAGGCGCTGGAGTCGAGCGCTATTGTTCAAAGTGTGAATATCAGACATTCTTGTGTTTGGATTAACTGGAATTTGAGTGGGTAACTGATTGCAGGGAACGTTTAACCTTCAAACGTCACCTGACTGTCTGTAGTTAAAAGTTTCTATCCTGTAAACGTTGATGTTTTCAGATGAACGGATTGCTTAAGTCAGGTGCTTCTAATTCTTAAGGTCTAGCTAAACATATACAGTAAGTAACTGGATTTTAGGATGTCTTTAAAAGATAAACACACTTGCTTGTATCTTTTGTATACAATTTTTTCATTTTGTAAAAACCCACGAAGTAGAAATGTGGACTTAAAACTGTTTACTAGTTGAATGAAGAACCCTAAAATTAGATCCTGACTATCTATGGCATGAATGTTGCGCTCTTTGAAGCTGTAAATCAAAGAAGCCTTTAATTTTTGTTACAAATATTTCAGTTTTCTGCCATGGCTGGAAAGCTAAAAGCTGGTGAGCAGAGTAAGAAACCTGCGTATTATGATGAGATAGTTTATGACCCAGTGGAAGACTTTGACAATTGGCTCAGCAAATATCGACCATCTAAAATCTCCGGGTATTTGTATTTTTTTTTTATATTTTTACGACACGAAGTTTTAATCTTAATAAATGGTAAATCGTGGTGCTCTTTGTCTATCTTAAAATCATTTCTACAGTGTAGTTAAATTCTATATCAAGCATCGATACGTTATTAAATCATGCCTGAAGGTGTTTTGTAAACCAATACATTTTAGAAATTTAACACTCAAGATTGCATACTTAATGAAATCAATGTTCTGTAGGACGTGCAATGTTTCACAATGCGTGCCTAACAATTGTAACTTCCGGTCACTTCGCAGGTCGGATACTCCCGGATGGATTATAATGAGTAGTGAAGCAGCCGTAACTGACGAAAACAATATTGACTATGTCGGACTGTGTAAAGAGTGGAGAGAATTGCTGAAATCCAAGAGCCGCATTAACTTCTTCGTCATCAGAGATCTGGCCAAGAAGCACAGGATGTTAAACGGAAGTTGGGTGATCTTGGCGGACACGGGCGACAAGGTGGATACTTTGTGGAGGATGGTTGCGAGACAGTTTGCGTTAGATGCATTTTCGGGTTTGGCCATCAAGGTGCTGGTCTCCCCCAAGAAACTGGATACATCGACAAGTTACCATGAAATCAAGGTAAAATGCAGGGATTTTACCAACGAAGAAGAAGTTTTCCAGCTGAGCCATGCGCTGCGGGTTTTAGGGGTCAAGAGCGATTTATCGTACAAGCCACATATTTACTCTTTGCTCGGCATAGGTAAGACCAACAATATCAGTATGATGCCCACAATCTACTTAAGTAGGTTCGACGATCAAGAAAGAGAAACTGCTATTATCCCCCATTTCAGACGGTGCTGGATTGCGTCGGTTCCGAAGCAAAATTAATGTCCTATAGGCCTAGTAATTTTTGTAGATTACTATCTGTGTGATATGAGATTGACAGTTGATGACATTTACCTTAAGGGAGATACATCGACAGTACGGAGAAACCGTGACAAAAAATTGCTAAATTTGGAATGATAGTTCAGTTGCAGAATGTGATGGTTTTGTATCAACGTTTTTATACGATTTTGGCATACGATATGGCATTTAGTTGCTGACTGTAGGGTACTGAGTTGAATTATTAATCAACATTTAAAGTTTTACCAGACGTTTTTAGTTTTTTAAGTATGCTTGATATTATGGACAGAATTTGAAATTTTGCACGAAATATTAAACTAGTGCGCCAGTCGTGTCTCATAAGTTTGGCAAAGTAAATGTGCTTAAAATTGTGAATATAGAAATGATAAATACGATGCGTATTGTTACTGATCGCCCAAAAGGATCGATGCACAAAAGTACACTTCGTTTCA
>JAQIXS010004223.1:0-15711 GCA_034700785.1 Rossiulus vilnensis
CACTAGACAACATGGGAGGGATGCTTATAGGGAAAGACTGTTTGCACAAGTAGAATTGTCCAGCATTGATTTGTAGGCAACAAAATTAACCTATAAACATATACATGTGGATTTTCTCAGATTTTATTAGCCTTTCTGGAGAAAAACAACGTTGAAGTCCTTTCACTTTCCCTGAAGTAGGCTTCCTCCCAAGCAAATATTAATAAACTTTCCAGAAAAGCTCTAACAGCCACTCATGCCACAAATAAATTGCTGAGTTGCAAAGAGCCATTTGCCACTTTAACGAAATGAAGCCAATGAAAAGCATAATTCGACGGTTAAATAAGCCAAAAATCCAATTACTGGCGCTGATCAAACAAAGGTTCAACGGTATGCTGCGATTCAATTTCCAATCTGGATAAAATCTTTTCTCATTGTTAGGTGGCATTCACAAACTTTCTGCTTGTCATGCTTGATCAAGTCGCACGTCCATCACGCTCTACTATATTATTGGGGAAAAAATTGGAAATAATAAGGGTCGAGTTCCTTAACGAAAATTCCACGGTAAGCACTGGTTAGATGTTTGGAGCAATAGATCCAGAGTAACGTAAAAAGTGCTTCACTACATGAACAGTTTCCGAATCACGTCATTCAATTTATGAACCAAATAGAAAATCATTCTCCAATACTGTTGAAATAACCTGGTATTACGGGTTATAGCAAATATAAAATCAATGCTTTTCCCAAAAACTGAAAACAAAATTCAAATAATAATACAAATAATTACCGTAAGGCTAATGTAATGACTTTTCAATGGCTTTGGTGAAAAATTTTAATGAATATCTTCACATACCTTGGGTATGAATTTATTCAGCACCTTCCAAATTTCGTGACATAAACAATGTACTACATGATACTAATGTGCATGCAAATGCTAAATGTTCTTCAAATACTTTTGATATAGCCACCAATTTCCAACACAAAAATAAAAAAACTAAGCAATGACTTACATGTACATGTACATCTCAGGGGTTCTTAACCTTCTTGAATATCAATTTTAAATGTACTACCCGTGTATAAAATACCCGATCACCAAGGAAACCAATTTCAGTATATACATGTAGGCTTACTGATTTATTAGTTATCAAATAGAAAAATTTCTCATCTACATATAATGGTATGTCTAAACGTGTTAAATAACAATACCATACAGGGTTTTTAAATTCATGTCCAGTATACATGTACATGCAGTAAGTTTAGGAATTTAAAAAATTTAAACGAAGAAAATACAATTTTTCTTATTCAAGTTCACGAACCTCGTGAATTCCGTCCATTCACTCAAGGATATGAACCCGTGGTCTATAATGATAACAAAGTGCATAAAGTTAAACAGGACATACAGTACAAATCCGCAATCCCCATAACGCCTCCAATGAAAATTTGCCAAATTGATATTAAGGAGACACACGAGTTACGATTGGTATTCCTGACAACAACACAAAGTTCTATCATCAAAGAAGCCGCAGATTAAAAGCACATCTACTTTATTGAACAAATCAATAGATCGGTTGTGCAACCATTTGCCTATAGGTGAATTATTGGGCAACATGGCGGAATATTTTAAGCACTGAAACACAGTATCGCTCAATTTCCAAGATCGAATGAAAATGGCGCTTCAATCTGTGTATTTTTGAAACTCACAAATACATTGTACATGTAATTTAATTTGGTCACGACTTAAAAGCGGTCCTTAAACTACACATGTGTTAGCTTCATCAGAAACACGGTTAGCGATGGTCAGTTTTCGAGTACTTAAGGCTACCAAGTGACGTCATTCCCAAGGATCTCCTACACAACGCTTACAAACAAGGCAGCTTAATATTGATAATCAATAGAAAAACATTCGAGGCACAAGCGTTCAATGTACCGATATTTCTCTACCAGACTAGACGGGCATGGCATGGAATTTCAGTTGCGTAGATGTCATGCGTTTGACCTCTGCCCACTCCCCCACGCAACTCGTGCGTCACTTTTTGGTATTTTAATAATGCCCACCCAATACAAGGTCAAGCGAAATGTCACACATCACGTGCCCAATTCGCCATAATCACATCTGAAACAGTTTTGTAAACAATTTGTGCAGCTGACATTCCGGATTATGGAATTCGAAGGGATCACGCCAGTGAAATAATTCGCATTGATTCGAAAACATCCCAATTAAATACACTGTATTTTGCTGGCATTCCACCGTTTTCTGTAACTAAAGTGAAACAATTAGCGAAATCCAGATGAAGATTAACGTGCTGGAATTAATTACGATAGCATTGCTAAGCAACACAGGTTCGGGGACTTCATAGTCCCATGTTGTCTAGTGGCTAGGATACCTGGCTTTCACCCAGGAGGCCCGGGTTCGATTCCCGGCATGGGAATGTTTTTTTATATTTGTCAACAATTCATTATAGATAGTAAACAACAAAATTTCATTGATTTTAAAAATCTAAATTACACGTCGTTTATTTGTTTTCACTTTACATAAATTGATTTTAATTTTATTTTCTTAGTAAAATTTTTTTTAAAAAAATTATTAAATTCATAATCAAAACAAATCCCATGCCAGGAATCAAACTTAGGCCTCCTGGGTGAAAGCGAGGTATCCTAGCCTCTAGTCAACATATGCAAAACCCCACCCCAAGACTTTTGAAAATCTACAATTAATGTCGATTGCCAAGTCTCAGCACAGTGTAAAAAATTTCAAAATACACGTCAGCCTACTGTGCCTTGGCAAGCACATTTAATGTTTAGATTTCAGTAACCACGTACAAAATATCAGAACAAAGTAAGGATTTCTTGAAGATCAAAAGCTATTAAGCAGCAATAAATCATAATTTGTACACAAGAAAAATATTAAAAACCTTCCCACGTCGGGAATCGAACCCAAGCTTCCTGGGTGAGAGCCAGGTATCCTAAAAACTACACAACATGGGAGACATCTAACCCACCTCGCCCTTAGAAATTTTGCTTTATGGCATCTACAATGCAATGGTAAAGGTTCTTTCCTTTGTTCTTTATGGACGATATTTGGGCCCAATACCTGTGCAATTCTCGATTTTAAAAACTTTAGGAAATTTATTAAAATTAAATGAACGCCTCAGAATAATAATTAGAAAAACCCTACTGATATAGGCCTATATATTATTAATCTCATGGGCTCGATAAGTTGATAAGTGTGAGGAATTACTGCCTTCGGAAATTTGACAACGGTCAACTTCCCGCGGTGAGTTCATCACAGGTATCAACCTACTACTGCACATGACATAGCTATGCGAAAATCCGTAACTATTTCGGGGGCAGCGCCCAATCGAATTTAGAAATTCCAAGTTTCATATATTGCCTCTCAAAGCATCACATGCAATCAGCTGGAAATTTGATGAAAAATGAGATTCCATAAATGATAATACCAGTTCCACAACTGCATGTACAAGTAACTCAAACCAATAAATATTTACTTTGCGCGTTGCACGTATTCAGTTAAGGCTTGTGTGCGCTACAATTTCTTCTAAATATGGCCATGAGTGACGGATGCGAGCACGCAATTACTTTTTTTCCGACTCCGTTGCACGAAATCAATTCGTTGTAATTCGTTCCCGGCATGGGAAATTTATGTTTTTCATTTCCAATAATTCACAATTAAATCGTCTCCCACAAACATTACTTTATCCCTTTTAAAAACCCAAATTTCTTGCATTTTTTAAAACAATATTTGCAATTCAGTTTGTTCAGTAGAAATGATCAAACCTTTAAGAAGATGAAGAAACTAATAATTTAAAAAGAAAAAATGGACTTCCCATGCCGGGAATCGAACCCGGGCCTCCTGGGTGAGAGCCAGGTATCCTAACCACTAGACAACATGGGAGACACAGAAATGTAAATCTCGTGTCTTCTAAAACCATACAGCGGGTACAATTGCACTTACACAGTGTACATGTATATCACATACCTGTAGACAGAAAAGTACAACGAAGAAAAATATTAATAAAATATTGGGGTTTTTTTTCGTTTTTAAGATGAAAAAGCCCGCTTTCTATTGCGGTATACATGTACATTGTAATAATAATGCGCATATGCCTAAGTCACGTTTTGAGGTACATGTACATTATGTCAAGGGTAAAGAATGACATTCACATTGTAGCCTATATTAAATCTCATAACATGGTGGGATGCCTTAGTTTAAAACTTAAAATAGCAAAGGTAATATTAATTTCCAAATACCCAACGGAGCAAGAACGTAATTGTCAATTAATATTTAATAAGCAGAAAATGTAATATAATACATTTTTCGCTTCTTTTATACATGCGATAGGCCTACAGTACCTTAAATAAAAATGAAAGGGCCTGTTCTACAACAGTCACTAGCAATCTCACGCCGCCCTAATAACCACGCAGAATAAATTCAGTTATTGTAAATGAAATTAACCAGAATTTGAAAATCATTAATAAGAAAGCTCGCTATCAGAGTGACGTTATTTATTCCCATACCGAGCTTAATCAGAATTGACTTCACACACAAAAACGCACAGGTTAAAAACAGGAAAAGCTTTCCATGCCAGGAACCGAACCTGGGTCTTCTGGGTGAGAGGCAGGTATCCTAACCACTACACAACATGAGACACGCCAACTCAGTCCACCCTCAGGTATTTTGCTGAAAAACAGCTGCAATGCAAGTAATTTCAATTGCTTCGGAAAAACATTACATTAGATGATAGCACCTAAAACAAAAAAAACAGCAGTTTAAACCTAATTGTGCTGTGTTGTACTGTATAGCCCACGTGATTTATAAGCACAGCATTATAGTAGGTTCTCAGAACACATTAGAAAACAGTATCATGTCTCGCATGTCTTTTTGTGGCTAGGTTACTTGCTGTCATCCAAGAGACCCGGATTCAATTCCTCACATGGGAATGATTATTTGATCAAAAGATCGAATTTTCTTTTTTTTTAAATTATGGTTGACCCTTGTTAAAATAATAATAAAAAATTAAATTAAAACGAAGCAATACATAATAAAAAGAAGCAAAGAAAACATTCCCATGCCGGGAATTGAACCCAGGCCCCCTGGGTGAGAGCCAGGTATCCTAGCCACTAGACAAAATGGGAGACAAACCTATGTGCCGCTCTCAGGTATTTGGGAAAGTCAGCTGCAATCAGAATAATTTCTCTTTTCCACGATATACATGCATACCAACATACTAAACAAACGTTTCGCGCAATTCTTCATATCAATACGATAATTGACCCACATTTTGTAAATTAAAACCATAGTTTTTTCCAAATCGCTATCTCAAACAACAAATAATGATAAAAAAGCGGCAGATAATTACTTAATCGGGCATCGACAAGCGCAGACGAGTGGAAGAAGATGCAGCAGGCGAAGAAAGAAAAAAAAACGGGTGAAAAGACAGCAAAAATTGATTTTCGACGCACTTCAGCCGTCTGGAAAATGACACGATGATGTTCGTTGACGTCAACAACAATTTGTGTAACAAATTGGAAACCGCGGTGCAAAAATCCGCCGCACAGATTTTCAAAGTCTGCCAGAAATTTCTTATTTCAACACCAATTAAATTAGGCACGCGGTACTTGGTTCCATGGGCCCCACGGGTGAAAAATGACGAAGTTGGCGAAAGCGTCTCAAGAAGCACCTGAGCGTTCGCAACCTCAAACGCTGTGTGTGGAAATGAGAGTGTGCAATGTGAATGCACGGTTCTACTACGCCCCCTCATGGACCGTTTAGGGGCCTCTTATTCAGGCCAACTACAATTGGTCAACTAAGCGAATTCGGCGCATGCACGTGCACGTACTCCCATGCATGACCGCCGGGCGCACATGAAGATTAGGTGCAGCGACCACAAAGACATCATCAGTTTACCATTTTTAAAAAATCAAAAAAGAAAAAGAAAAGTAGGTATGGTTTCCCCATTATGCCCAATTGCGTGGTCTGGATTTTGAATGGCCGTAGCCAGGGTGCGACCGAGGAGAAAGCTTCATTGGACAACTAAGGAGTTCCCTGGGAGCGTCATGGAAATTGAATATCAAGGAAAGGAAAAGTACAATCGCGATATGCTAAAATGGGAATGGAAATTTGCGTTTTCATGGATACGTCATAATGAATGGATATGATATAATCAAGCAAGGTACATGTATATACATGCACGTGAATTTCTTGATTAGCAGGTTAGGCTTAACCATTGTGGACTTTGACTGTCAGTTTATTATGTAAACGAAGGGCAAATAAAGATTCAGAGTCCCTCCCAATATTGATAAATGTACAGGCTGTAAAACTATTTTACTTAACTTCTTTCCATAATTCATTTTACTGGGTGCAGAACGGAAGTTATGAAAGTTTATACAGCACGAGGACATGATAATGATCCCGCATCTTCAGGTTTAGCGAGTTTTTACTCAGTTTTTTACTCTGTTTTTTATTTCCTTAAATTCATCTTTGTTCATAAAAACAATTCTACAATTTTTCGAAATTTGCCCATGGGAAACAAGACCGATTATGTCAGTGATGCTTAAAATACCACAGCGAAATGCAGGACTTATAGAACGCGGGTAGCGTTTCAATTGAATTAAATTATAAAATTAGTTTATTTTATTGTTTACGTTAACTACTTCTTTAGAAAAGACCTACGACTAATTTTCGTAATTTACTTATTTTAAAATTCGCAATTTTCACCAGCGTATAGATTTCTTGAAATTTGTTTGTTCATAAACTTCCCTGCAACTCAAATAATGTTTTCAGCGTATTTAATAATTTCACTGATGAATCAAGCGTTGATTCAATCATTTCAATGCAGGCAGTGGTTCACTTACAACAAATAAAAAAGTTCATTTTATTATTTATGTTAACTACTTCTTCAGAAAAAAAACTACGCCTAATTTCCCTAAATTTGAAAGTGCGAATCGATTTTCTTGAAATTGGTTCGCAATTGCTGTGCTTGTCAAAGCTCGCTGCAATTTCTATTGTTTACTTTACAGAGCATTAATCCTTCGGTGTTGATTCAGCCATCTGACCTCTTTCCAGTGACCTAAAAACTGATCTAGATTATGGGAACTTTTATTTGTTGATAATTTTTCTCACGGGGTCAAAATCGCACGCTAACAAGGACCTCGAATGGAAAATCCTCTGTCAAAACAGGACTTTGTCAACCCTATTCGTACTTAATCTCATCAAAAATGTATTTTACCACCCCCACTGGATAGCTTTTCGATTAAGCGAGTGTTTAGGTATAATTTAACGGCGATGGCAGCTGGCAGTCATTAAATGGACAGAACCGAGTTTCCAGAATGGGGCAATGAAAGGATACCTCTCCAACGGGAGATTACCGGACATTGTTTACGGACTTCCCCCGCGTAAAATGTCCATTCTGAATTTCAAATAGGTGACAGGTACTCGTGATCGTCCGTCACTTTGGCCATCGTGCAGCACTTGACTTTTCAAGCCCCCCGAGTGACATTTCCTATCTCGGCCATTAATCATGCATTTGGGAAAGAAGGGCAATGGGCGCACCATCAGCAATTCTTCGCCACCGAAAATGAAAATCGTAAAATTAATTCTGTCAACCGCATCTGCTACTTTAAGCCGCCATTAAACGCCAGAAATGATGCTGCGCGGTTGAATGCAGGAAAGACGCACCGAGTTTTGAGGGCCCTCGTCTAATTTAAGAGCCATTTTCCCGTCTAACGAATAATTGCAGGAAATCGCAAAAAGGTTAAACCCATTTGAGGCGATCGCATAAAATGCTTCACGATGAAGTGAGACTGAAGTCGTCAGAGGGCGCACTTGTACCACCAAGAAATAACTGATACAGTGCAATAGTAGATTACTTAGTATAGTAGATGACCATATTAACACAACCTGGTGACCATAACGAGCGATCGTCACCGTCTCGCATGCTCGGATTAATACATCTTGAAAATCGTTGGAGATTGCAATTGTTATCGACTGGAAAAAAATCGTTAAATGCGAACCCAATCCTTCAAGCAAAAGGAAATCTTTGAGGGCTATCCACAAAGGATGTTTGTGAAAATTAAGACCTTTTGACAGATATCCCCTCTACGTGTGGTCCATTTTATGCCATCTGAATTGGACAATTTCACTTCATTTATTTGGACGAAAAGCACGTGATTTTCAACAGAAAAAAGGACAAACTGATGTCGTAATGACATTAACATGTCTAACTATTTCCATATTAAATGACGTCAAATTTACACAACACATGATGTCAGAATATAAATAACATTTTGCGGGTATAAAAGAAAGCTGCCAAGGTATTTTTAATTGTTGTTTCATTATTATAAGTGTGATTGACATCATTATCGCTGCAGGGACTATTTTAAAAATGTCTTTAAGCAAACAATTTTGAATTGATGAAGAAAATCTTTGCGAATACATTCGTCATTCCAATACACTTTTGGAATTTTGAGCTAATTCGGACCCATGCCATTTGTCTTGCTTTTTTACTTGCCATTATAAATTAGGATGTAATTCTAGACAATAATTTTAAGCACTTAGACATTAAATTTAACAATGATGTTGGTGACAACCCAGAAAATATGTTAACCGCCTGGAGTTTTTACCTTCAGATATTTGCTGAAATAAATTGGTGACAGTAGCGTACTAAGTTGATTTGAAAAGAAGTGAAACGTAATAATATTTATTTCTCTACTTTATTTAATGTTTATCCACAGACAGGTCTTGTATTTTAGCAGGCCTTTGGCAATGTGGCGTATCATGATATTTTGACATTTGTTTTTATTAAATTGTTATTATTAATGTGAGATATTTTTTCACGAATACCATTCACTGATTGTCACTGATGATTTTCTTCAGGACAGCAGCATAAAACAAAATTAAGGGGTCCGCCAAAAAAAGGTATCAAAAAGTCGACTTTTTAATACCCTGCTCCTTCTCTATGGTCCCTTATACCTATTAAATTAGGTTTATAAATTATTTGTAATACCGTCCTTTCATGAATTATTTCAAACAGCTCATTAAATAAAAATAACTTTGCGATTCGCCTGTAATTTCCCATTCCACTGCCTTCGCAAGGGGGTGAATTTTAATTTACAAACATTTCGAACCGTTCTTACGCACGGAGCTTGCATCGCCTATTTTGTCAGCGTTTATAATGAAGCACATTTAAACACAAAGCATGCTCATACAAATCTCGCTTTTAATTTGACCGACCCTCGCCAGTTTCCCCCCAGTAACTACTCGCTGCCATTTGCCATTTCGAAACTTAAGAGAAAACTAATTAATCAGCTCTTTTTAAAACCCTGTAAATCCCCGACGAAATTAGATCTCTTCAGAACCTAATTAACTAAATATATCTGCTGAAACAAGCCCGCCATTTTATCACAAGAGGAAGCTAATGTGCACGTTTATGTCACATCAGTAATCTGATAATGGAGGTGTGTAATGAACGCAAAACGCTCTAACAATTATTGTATATTCCATTTGTTTCAGCTGCCCAAATGTTGGAAATAATGTTACAGAAATCTGGTGCTTCATTCTATATAGGTTTGAAGATTTTTTATGTAAAATTTAAAAGATCAATAGCATATTACTTACGATTGCAAACGTGAAATATTGAAACAAAACAAGCACATGAAATATATACACGTATAATATTTATTTTGTTGGACAAGAGGTAAAGTGCTGAGTGCTGAGAAAACCAGCTTTTGACTGCTATTTACGAACTAAGCAATAATTAAATACATTTTTTAAATGGCCCTTACCTTCTTTTTCCATAGAGATTTCAACACATTGGGCATTCTTTTAAAACTTAATGACTCGTTTAAAGCTCAAAAAAGATTATCAGTACATTTGTTAATCCAAAAAGATTACCAATTGAATTCAACTGAATTCCCCAATTGTTAGCAAAAATGTCATGAGGCAGGAATTTAATGTGAAATTAATTATACACTATTATCAAAACGGAATTTCTAGTATAGTAAGACTATTCTTTGACATGCAAAAACAGGACCAATAACATGCAGATCCTAACGAGCTCAAAGTTCCATAATTGAATTGACAAGCACGAGCAAATCTAATTTTGTAAACACGTTTTATAAAATGAAATATGAAGATGTAACTTTATAATAGATAAATGGTTCTTGCGAATCAACTGATGTCTACGAGGCTTTCGGGAAAAAGCTTTTTATAATCCGGTGCACAGAGCGCACATATTTTTGATACCTCGCAAGCAGCACCGGATGCGCGCCCGGAGCCTTAAACCGGAAATGCTCAGTTATCAGCAGCGTTCGAATAGAACGCGCGTGAAAGGAGCCGGTGGAGCAGAAACCCTACTTTATTTATGTGTGTCTTATTATCGAGATGATGTATAAGATTGTCGACATAAAGGAAAGGGCCAAACAAGTTGGAAATTAGCAGCCAAGAATCCGGAGAGGAAACGCTATTAATGCGCGGAATAGTTGCCAGTGTCAGAGGTGGCAGTGACGACCGGCTGATGAGAAATGACACTGCCGTCGTCGCCATGCCAACCGCCGCGCTGTAACTAAGGCAACCAAAACCAGCTAAAACCTATAAACCAAATATCACAACTAAAGACATTTTGCAGCGGTATTAAAGCTTCCTTCAATCAATTTGTTCTCCCGCCGCATTTCTTCCTTCCTCTTCAAGTCCCCACAGTCCAAGTTATTTTTTGCGATAAGACAAAAAAAAACGGATATAAAAAAAGTCCGAACGCACTTAAAATTCCTCGCGTCTCGACAACAAGCTGGTATGAGTTTATCGGAAAAGTTTATTGTCTTTCCAAACTTACATGGCACCAAACTGTTTTCTGGCCATCATCGTGTAAGCATCGGGGTGCAATGGCAATCACGTATAGCTTAGAAGTCATCGGTGATTGCCATCTACAAGGGCAGCAGCTGCCATCATAAAGGTAAAACCGTCTAAAAACAGCAAGTACACTTGCAGCAAAAACAATGGTTCAACTAAATCTGTAGATATCAAATTCAAATCGGAATGGTCTGTTTTGTAAACAATTTAATGCTCTTAAATTGCGCCTAATTTGACTAAATTCCTCATCAATTTCTCAGCTGAAAAGCCTTAGAAAAACAGTAAGCAATTGGCATTTTCGGGACATCGGCATGCATTTACCCCTTTCACTATAAAAGCGTTTCTGCAGGGAATACGGTGTTTCAAAACATGCTAAATTATTTTTGCAAAACAAAAGCAAAAAAATGATAAAAACCGCTCATCGAATGTTTATTCGTTTGACTTACCTATCCAATCATTTTTTCTGCTGACTTAATTTGCCGTTACAACGTAGATTAAGACTTCGTAGCTGTCAGCAAACCATTAGGCAGCCACAAGGGTAGGTTTTTTGACAGTTTTGGTCTGCACATACAAAATCTTGAATGAACCCTAGTGAAATTATGCTAATACGCATGTATAATTTAGCAGTACACTTCTAATTCATCCGGAATCCAGCAATGTTACTATGTCAGGAGCTTCTGAAATATCATTGTATACACGCACATGTAGGCCTATATACACGTAGTTTTGTTCTAAAATAATTCATTATTTATGATTGTTAATATTTATCCAAGCACAATAGTTTTTTTGTTTTTTATTTAAAAAATACGCCTATGGCATTTCTTTTAATAATTTGCATTTCCAAACCCATTTTACGGAAATGTTTATAGAACGTGCTTTGGAAATGGAAATGTTTTTCTGGGGAAAATGAAAACATCTTTAATGTTTTTCTGTAAATTTCGCCTACGCCCTTCGATTTATTAGTTATACCGTACAGTAGTTATAAACAAATCTGACAAATTTCAATCCATCATTTTTAGAGACACTAATCCCAATCAAAACAAATTTTATTAAAAAATCTGGCATAAATCCTTCGATTGTGATACAGTGGAAGCTCGATTATCCGAGGTAGTCGCGACCGTGACTATCTTTTAGAGATTCACTTTTAATCAAGTTTTAATTAGATTTTGTAGCCTCACAATCACGTTTTTTCCTGTTCTTGTTATGACACTTTTATCAATGCATATCTTCTCGGAACAGCGGGTAATCCGAGTGCTTATCCGAGGTTGCTTTATCTCGGTTAATCCCAATATCGAGTAACCGAACCGCGGATAATCGAGCTTCCGTTGTATTTTTTTTAAGGGTATCGTGCCAATAGCGTTCTCCTTACTAGCTACATTTACACCTGTAGACAACATTTTCATTTTAAAAAACGTATTTTTTAAAACGATCACAAACCATGGAATATTTTCCAGCTTTCTGTACGAAACATCGCATATTCCGAACCAAAATTTGAAATTTCTTGGGAATAAAAATAAAAACAAATTGAAACCCCATCCCCACATCCACCGGCCTGGGACCAACATGTCCTTGGACACCCTGTACATATACCGCGCATGCATCACTGGCAGTAAATACCATTCCGATAATGGCCGGCGCACCCCTTTATCGCGTTTTTATAGGCGTCGTTGGCCCACCCAAACGCCGGAATCCCACTACTAATCGCTTTTTATTTGTCGGATGTTCATATTTTCCCATTTGTTGCATGTTCATTCGCCCTGCTTCGACGCCACGAAACGTGCATTTATCACATCACTGGCAGCGTTAAGCTGGTAATCATTGGCATAAAGATGGACTTTCATCCACCGGATAATGTTCACTCAGCGATAAAAGATGGCGGCGAAAAGCAATGAGGGATCCGCATGCAAACAAGAGCTCATATTTCACATTCTTGGGGCGCATTTTTGAGCGAGATTCCTTTGTGTAGCGCGGCTAGACTGCGAAAACAGCCACCACCAAAAATGCGAACGAGCGCAGATTTGCGAGATTTCCAAGAATGTTTATGAGATGGCTAATTTCGGAGACAACGCCTTAGCCGAGATTAAAATACGGTAGGCAAGGGGAGGGGGGTTGAAAGTGGAATGAAACCGTGTAGGTAATGATTAAAACATGAAAAATGTGGTAAGCTACTTAAAACTGGGGGATGTGGAGGGGGTGAAGAGGCAAAAAGCAGACGTGCAAAGACGACTAATGGGAAGACAATGGGTATAAGAGGCACAATATCGAAGTATGAGGACTTCAGAAATGCCACACACGATCCAGTACGGAACCTTATTCCCAAATTCAAGATAACGTTATTGAAATGCTGGTTGAGTTCAATCCCTAGATGCTCAAATCGCAGTGCAGCTAATTCTCCTCCAATGATAAAAAAGTTGAAAGATACGTTACTTTTAAACAGGGTGCCTAAGGGATTTGGAATGTAAAACCGAGGCCGACCCAAAAGAACGCCCATCATGCACATAAAAATACACATTTTTGCTTCAAATACTTGATTATAGTAGCTAAATTTATCTATTTTTCGTTGTAGATGGCTGTCTTCTAGCGTCTGAGTTATTTTTATAACTTGAAAATGCCCCATTTATTTACATAAAAAATGAAATAAACTTGCAAAAAACGTTATGCGAATTCCGAAAACAGGTTTTTACACTCAATGAAACCTCTGTGGAAAAAACTTTAGTTATATATAATAATAAGTATTTGAAGCAAACCTGTGTGGGTAGCGTTTGTGCATTTTAAACATCCTGTCAGAATAATGTTGATTTCCAAATTGCATTAAACTATTGTTTTGTAAAACACTTTTGATTTTATCCCAACCTGTCCAATAATTAAACCATAGTCATGAAAACAACAAAAAACTCAAGATTTATTCATTCATGGTATATTTGAAACACTTCAAAAAATCTTGGGCTATAACGAACTGATAAGAAAACGTCCCCAAATAATGCCATTTTTAATGTTTTTATCCTGCGCCGTCCATTTAACGGTGAAATATCTAATGGCCTAAAATGGACATTATTTACACGACTATTACATTTTGACTTCAAGTTATGAGAACATGTGACGATATGGTCGTCGAATTAAAATTTGATGTCATTTCGAATGGAAATATGACGCATTTTTAATGAATATTATGACATTTGACAATGCATGTCTAAATCAATTAAATAACGAAATTTTGACTTCTGTGTATTTGAGTCACTTTGGACGTCCATTATGGAATACCCCTAACTGCAGGGCAACAATTCTACTTTTAGAACAAATGCACTCGAAAACAGCCTGGAAATGTTAAAGCAATGCATTTGTTTCCCTCTCCCCCTCTTAAAAAATTAGTACGTTTTTACTTGCTCATCGATAAAAATTCGACAGGGTTGGGTGCAATCTGTGATTTTGCTTCGTTCAGATGTTCATGCGACAATACAGCGACTTTTATGGCAGATTTAATTCCCGTCATCGGCTAATGCAGCCCTTTTTCCATGGCCATTTTAGCCCAATTTACGTCAACTCTTATTGTTTGGATAATTATTCCCTCCCTTATGCCATAGCCATTACTCGACGCATAAGGCCATAAACAAGCCCATTTTGTTCAACGTGTACATGCTCACGTGGCTATTTATGACATAATTTAATTAAATTTAATGTTTGCTATATCGTGGCATTTTGGTTTCTGCACGCCTAGGCTACGGCGCATCCTTTTATTCGGTAGAATATGGCCTTACGATTATGCATTACCCTTCTTCCAAACTCCCTTGATCAGCATGAGTCATCTGGCGGCCAAATTACTCTCTTCGCCTTTATTGCGTACAGAATGAATTGGGGAGAGAGAGAGAGAGGGGGGACACAATCCCTTGATAGGGATGAAACCTAATTTCAGATTGAGCTAATCTGCGACGTACATACTTATCGCCGAATATTTTTAATACAATGATAATTAAAGACCGCTGGTAAATGCCACAAGATGGAGCTACTAACGACCCTACATTGTAATATTCACCTTCTTCTCGATAGATAGCGGTTGAGGGAGTGGTTACCAGACAATTCAAAACAGCTTTATTGTGACACACATTCTAGATTCTACATGTAGATTATATGAACATACTTTTTAATAACCTCGCATATTTGTCCGCCATTGTTGCAGAAACAAGGAGTTACAATTGTACACCTTGTGTGTTTGGCGGTTTTAAATAGGATCAAATCAAGTTTGAGAGCAAAGAGGACAAGCTGGAAAACAGCAAACAGAGCATGCGCGAACAAAGCACCCTCAGCAACAAATATGGTAATGACAATATGGCGTATAGGGTCACCCATAAAGAACGTCCTAAAAATGTCCTGATTCGTATGGCCTATTAATTTGATTTTTCATACATAATCATCGGATGGAGGCTGATGCCACCAGAACATATTTTTTTCTCAGTTATCAATCAGTTCTTCCATAGCACAAGTAATGCCAATGACGTTAATTTATTTGAATAAAAGGAAGTCGGTTAAACAATTAAAAAGTGCTAAAAAGCAACGTCATAATTTCATGGGCTATGTCCGCATTAAAGTACAACATAAAATAACGTCTCGCTGTCACATCACATGACTTCAGACAAAATGTAATACGTATGTTTAGGGCAACCTACTTTCGACCTTATCATTAACACATTTAATGTCATCTGAGGACACTGTGGTTACTTGTTTCAGTGACTTTTTTCAACAAGTCATTGCATTGGACAAAGAATTACATTTTAGACTGCCAATGTCAACAGGCAACGATCACTTTCTGAACTGATAAAACTATTGGAAATTTAGTTCACCAATACACTGTATAGCATAACGTCAAAATATTT
>JAQIXS010004224.1:0-15704 GCA_034700785.1 Rossiulus vilnensis
TGCTCCTGGGTTTGAAACAATGCTTTCACATTAAAAAAATTCATAATATAATTTCAAATGTATTTATAAGCAATGGATCGATAATGAGACATCACAAACACAGTCATCGGTAAAGCTAATTACTATTTATATTTATAAAAAAAAATCTTGTTTACTTACTTGAAGACGTACGTTTCGTTTTCGTAGCCGAAAAATGGCACCGTGTAAGTGAGCATCCATATATTGCCCCCTCCGCAGTCGAAATAGGGTTTACTCCACTTGCCATCTTCGTAGGACACGCTCAATATTTCATCCTCCTCTCGTGGATGATGCGAAGTTTCATTGAACGAATAAGCCGTATATCCTAAATAATAATATAAAAAACCACAAATAAACATTTAGGATTCATCTTGGAGCAGAAAACAACGATACGTTATCTCAATTCCTACTTTATATTGTATTAGTTTCGGTATTTGATGGGTGCCAATCATAAGGTCGTAAGTGCCCCACCCTTAACATACGATTTTTCTGCATAACACGTTGTAGGAACCAGTCCCCATCTGCTATAGGGGTGCGATTGAGTAGTCGCAAAATCCACTATACTACTGATATAACTAAGCATACTGATATTAGTACCAAAACCCAGTATTTATACAGTGATATTAGTATAAAAGTATACTGCTATCGCAAAGGTTATACTGATATCAGTATTGAATCGTACTGATATCGATATAAAACTAATATTACCCCCTACCAAACCCAAACTCACACAAACTTCACACATGATTTGATCACTGTCATGACATAAATCTAATTACCAATCAGACTATTGGGCAAAGGAATTTGGGGTTAGACAACGAGGGTGAATCAGAGGTCAAAGGGGCCCACCCTTTTAAAATGGCTACCCAATAATACCGTTCTCCGAATAAGTAACAGTTTATATTCGTTTTGATCACCGTGAATTGAAAAAACCCCTCTGACGTAATAGGCCTATTTATAAGCCACGTACATTGGCAGTAAGTCGAATAATTATCTGATAAATCAGCGACTCAGGGCTTTGTAATCCAACTTTAGAGCCCTATTCAATTTGGCCCGGGCTTCGTGTCACCGGCTTGTAAATGAAAAGTGCAGAAACCTTGGTCTAATGTAGATTCCAGGGCTATTGGGGTTCACGTTAAGCTAAAATTGGCACTTACGACCAGCCAGTCCATAAGCGAGCTGTAAGTGAAATGCCATTGGCGATGGCAGTAATGGGGGTTGGACATAAGGGTATAGGAGGGAGGATCAGGGTCCAGGGGATCCATAATGGCCAACTAGCACGGATCCACAACTGCTGGATCGGATGAAATTGCTCCAGGGAGGTCTGGAGGATTTTTGCGAAATATCTGTTAAACGAAATGCGAAACGTCTAGGGGGCCCTTAAATAATAAATTCCTAAACACGCAAATGGCTTCTTCTTGGAAAAAAAAACCATACATTAACTAAGGAGTCCCAAGTGGAAAACGAACGTAATGCATCCCCTATTTTATGGATAAACTATTATTAGCATTACACTCTTTTGAAATATTTAAAAATAAGATTAAATACAGATACATGCATGCAATAACTGTTTTCAAAATGAATTTTATATTTTTAGCTTCTATATTTGCAGTCTTCTTCGTAGAAAATAAACGCCTGAAGGTACTAACAGCTAAATTCTGAGTTTAAAAATTAACGAAAAATATGAATAAGAGGATCTATATGTCCCTGCATTCATATCATATCTAATGTACACGTATGTGTTTTGCATGTTAATTGGGATGCACACATTAAAATTTAGGACTTTTTACGAACTTTTTAGATGAAATTTTAGGAATGTTTAAGGATTTTTTTTTCAAAACGAAATATTTTAGGATTTCATTCCTTGTTCATTTTAGTGTTTAATGCAATATCACATAATTAACATTAGTTTTGATCAGTTTTTTTCTTAACAATGCAACTTGTAAATTTAATAAATTTAATTAGGGCAGTGTTCACAACACAATACACAAGGTGTGTAATAATTCGAAACAATTACAACCAGTTTCAACGTTAAATTGTTAAGCAGTTTTATGACATTTAGGACATTTTTGTCATCCTGCATAGAACTTTTCGAACACCTTAATTTTTAAGAGTGTAGGCGCTCAACTTCGATATATTTTGTCGATGGACGACAGTAAATAAGTTCATGTTTAAAAAAACACATATCGAAACGTAAGTGCAACCGGTTCGGCAGAGATAGAATAGGTATTGAGCGGATTTGAAATCCCCACCTGAATCCGTTCAGACATAGAGTGAGTTTTCACGCAATTGTAGACTGATGTTATTTATTGATAAAACAATGAACCAGATATAATGGACGAAGACTTCGTAGTCTCTGGCCCTTAATAGAGCCAAACGATTAAACCATTATCGATCAGAAACGTAAACACACATCAGAGGCTTCCTTCATGCAAAACGAATTACTGTCCTTAGGGGGTTGCACTTCTCCCCCTTGCCAAAAAAAAAAAAAAAAGTGGTGATGCAAATGGCGTTTAATGTGAAATCCATTTCTGTAATTGGTAATAGCCACGAGCGTTAATTTAGATTTAAAAAAATCTCATCGATAATCGAGCACTAAGTGGATTATAAGTGATTATAAAATATCCTTCTTCTTGTTCGAAGCTGCTCTAATTATTTAATGGATCGTTAAGGGCTTTGGCTGACAGTTTAATGGTTGGGTTTGCTGGATCAACAGCGCAGGGGTACAAGAGTGACCGACAGGTCCTTATCGAATTAATGAATTGGATTCGACACACGTAATTAACTTATCAAAGCATGTATCATTAAAAACGTAATTGACATGCGAGTATGAGGTATTGAAAGGAGGAGGCTGAATGCATTACGAAACCATCAAAATCTTAACAAATCCGTATGGATGTCCAATGGGCGTGTCATAAATTAGAACAAAATAGTACGTACACGTATACTGTGTATTTAATTTCAAATGTCATAACTTAAAAACAGACTGTTGAAGTTTTGAAACAAAAAAGATGCCCATCGACCAAAAAAATAAAAAAAATTGCTTCAAATATTCGATATAAGTGCTAAATTAATTTCGGTTAAAATCGGCGGATTATTTATTGTAATTCCAAAATGTCCCCTTTATTAATAAAAATAATTAAAACTAATTATAATATATATGCAATATTCGATGCCCATCTTCAAAGGTTTCATTAAGAGAAAAAACCCTCTTTTTACCTGAATATTGAATGATGAGTTGAAACTTCCCTGACTTTTTCCAGGTTGTTCCTACTTCCCTGACAATGCTAATTTTAAGGAAATCTCATATGCCTGACTTTTCCATGCAAATTTAAATTTTCTTTCACTTCTACTTTCCTGACAATTCCAGGTCTTTGAAGACGTTATGAAATCTGTCAAATTTATTATAAATAAACTGAACATTTTCTAATTATAAAGACATATCCCAGACCATAGTGGACAACAAATTCTGCACAAGAACAAATGTATCTAGCAATCACAATAAGCATTTGAAGAAAAACTGTCTAATGTTTTTGCAAGGTGGTCGTCCTTTTGGATTCTTGCTCAGCTTCAGTCTGCCAAATCTGTTTACGTAACAATAAAACTGATACTTATGTGACTTTTAGAGACTTTTAGACCAGCCCCATGCCATTTTGCGACCATTAAACACCCTCATTGTCTGCCAGCAGGAAAAATTAGCTGTTGACCGTCGGTCAGACCAGACGATAGCATCGATGGATTTTATCAGCCTCACAAAATAGCATCGTAAATGTCCAGTTACCCTATCGCGGACATCATCTCCATAATGGACATACGCCTGTTTGAAAGACTTCCAAGTCCAAACTGAAGAAACAAGACTCACAATTTCCACCTTCAAACCAAATCCCAGAAAATAAAAATACGTGTACGGGATAAGGCCCTGGCCCTTATCCCAAACTCCCTTTCGCAATAAAGCAACTGGTATTTTATTCCCGGTAGAAAAAAAATAAGATGAAAAAGTGTTAGCCACAGCTTTGATTTATTGCTGTTTGGATGCACAAATATAAAAATTTCTACCCGATTGATTCATAACGGCTCAAAGGATTGGCCATTTCTCCTTTTATTCGCCTCTTATCGGTCTATTACACGAAGGAATTTGCGGAAAACTTTGAAGAAAAAAAAAAGATAAAAAAGCATCCTCATCTCCAGGGAGGAATCTCAATCCTCCAGAAAAGATTACCACACGCAGCCCATCGTTATTCAGAGAGCGTAGGATGGACACCTGAAGCATGCACTGTATTTCATCTAGAACACAAAAATTCTGCCAGATCATGAAATTTAACGATATGCTTCCAACACAGCAGTTTTTCTTTGGGAAAAAAAATTTAGGTTTTGCATGTAATTTGATCCTTTTTATATTTTTTTATAATCAAGGGGGGTGCCCCTGGCTGATTTAATTCCCTACAGCCACAAAAATATGAGGTACAGTGTATGTACATTAGCAGAATATTTTTCATGCATGGACATATGACTTATTCCATATACGATTATATCAGAAATTAACGTAATTATTTGTCAATTCATATTCAAACATGTATACTGTTTGTATAAGGCCAAGAAATCCACATACACGCATGTCCATAAACAAACATGTTTTATGTTCTTTTAATATCTCCTATATGTCAACATACAAGGTGTATTTACAGATTTGGTCAAATATTTATAAGTACGTACCTTAAAAATAAACTGCTGTAACTATGTATTGCAAGTTAAACTTTAATTTATATTGGAAGTAAGCAGTAATAAGATTGTCTTTGGTAGAACATTGAATTTATTTTATGTGTTGCCATGCATGCATCCATCCATAATTGGTCATGCATGCCATGCATGCATATGGCCATATATGGACTTACACGTTGCATTATACTGCTCACGTCTGGCTATATATGGCTTTCATAAATGGTCAGTTGATGCATACACCATCACATATATGACCATATTAAACTTTTCCACCTAAAGGTACTCAAATATGACGTCTTCTCAGGTCATGTGATTTTTATTTGTGAATGGCGGTCACTCATTGGTCATTATTTTTCCAATTAAATTACTAGTATAAAGATCTATTAATTATATTTAGTAGAATATTATACGATGTCCAATTATGTGAATATTTGACGTAAATTGATACGGAGACAAAGTGACACTTGTTCAACATGTTGGTCATTTCTTTTGCTCAAAATGACTTACTTTTTCTCCAAATAAATTAAATTAGGTCATGTGGATATTCGTGCCAAAAGAGACTGAACATATAAGGAAGGCAAGATTTCCAATTGGGACATCAATGGGCTAGTTGGAGTGGGGATCAAAATTTCAATATTTTCATACATCCGTCACCAGGTAATCTCTTCATTAATTATAGGCTAATGTTAACATTTCAATAATCCAAATTTTAGGATAAATAAATTAAAGAAAACAAAATACAGATACGTTCAGCCTGGTAACCCAAATTATTGACAATTATTGACATCCTGTATCTCGCAATCTATGTAATAACGCCACCACCACACCCAAGTATATAATCTGATAGAAGCAAGGTCCATATCAACGCTCATTTCGCCTATTAACAAAAGCAGCAATAAGCTCCGTAATAACCCATATCTGGTCCCAACGAGATGAGCTAACTAAGAGAGATCTCTTTTTGGTCCTTGGGATTTGGTGCAGAAGAAACCAATTTGTGGCATTACTGCAAGATGAACGGTCGTTTTGTTTCCACCAAAAACCTTTTTTTTTGTTTTGTTGTCATGAAACCTACAATGGTACTTACAGATCTGAAAAGCTCCTTCAATTTAACCTCGTTTCACCGTCTAAAGACTGCCATTTAGACAGGATTGAACATTGAAATTAGAGGCTATTGTAGCGTTCAGATCTCTGGGATCGCAATTAATAAATGGCAGCAGCCAAATGCACTGTCATCAAATCTGGGAAAAGAGAATCTGCGGATCCGGGTTGATTTTCCTACGCATTTGGGGTGTTTTGGGTGAAAAGTATTCAGCAATTATCAGAGCGTATCCCCACTTTATAGGGGGGGATGGAAAACCGCATAAAATCGCAAATCAGGCATAAAAGTGAGTTTGAATTCAAAAGAATCCGAAGGCTTTTATCTAATATTTGGGTTACGGTTTTAATCGATTAGCTTCTGCTGCAGAGGGGAATTAAATGCGCCTGAGGGGCCCTTAAATTTATGGCCACTGCGGAAAATGTAAGACAGAAATTTGGAATTCGCCAGGGTAAGCTCGATTTCAAGCAAAAAGAAAAAAATAAAAATAAAAAATACGCTGAAAGGGAGGTATAATGTATGATATAACTAAATTCTGCCCATTAATAGAATTTAGAAATCAGAAACTCAAAATTATAGGTCTTGGTTCGCAAAGCTATTTTTGTCAGATAAAGAAAATATAATTGGAAAAGACGAAAATCTCAGACTTTTATAGATTTTTCTCATACAAATTTTGCTTCAGTTTTTTTTTATAATAGCTAAATTTATTTCTCCCAGGGTAGAGCTGGCTGTTCACTAGGGTTTCAATTATCTTTTATAATTTGAAAATGTTTTTGATTTGAAAAGTTTTCCCTCTCAATGAAACTTTCGAAGGCTGCAGAACGCTTCTTTTCAAAATTTTTTTTTATTAATAAATGTGATATTTTCAAACTGTATAATAAATAACGTCAACCCTAGTGGACAACCAATTCTACAGAGTTAATAATACATTTAGTAAATATAATAAGTGTTTGCAGCAATTTCGTGTATTTTTGTGCACTGCTAAAACGTGTCATTCTGTTACAATTTTTCTAACTTTAATTCATTGGCAAATAAATGTAATCTTAAAAACGTGGAATAAAGTTTTACCTTCAAAACAACACATTTGGAAAATAGTTCTGCAAAAATTTGCATTTTCGTGAAAATGTATTGTTTCATTTGAAGTGATAACTTAAATTTTTTTTAAAAAATAGTTAAATATGTCAACTTTAATCTCTGCATGGAGGATTCTGCATTGTGTGCTAGACCAAATACACAAAGCTCCAAAAGTCTAATTTATACCATAAATAATACACCATATTTCGGTGTATTTTAGCCTTCATAACCGCAATTATTATGAATGACACGTGCTAGTGTAATTTGATAAAAAATGAAACTAAAAGTGGAAATGGTTAGTAACACAAGCACATCTTAAATTTGTACACGGAGGACCACACCTTGTCCCTAAAGTGGAAGCAATTGCTTTAATTATTCAGTGAAGGTGAAAGGATGTCCGCCATTAAAATAATTACTTTCAAATGTTTGCTTCAAATATCTACAGTTGTTTAATTTATTTTCACTAGTGTAAAAATGGTGGTCTACTAGGGTTTATGATATTTTGTATGATTTTTTAAAGGCCCAGTTTATTTATGAGAAAAAACAGTTTGAAAAAAGCTGTTATGCGAGCTAATATTTAGTATTTTCTTCTTTATTATAATTTTTTTTGCAGTTTTTTTGCATAAAAATGTTTGGTTTGTAATTTGTAAAGAATATTTATTCTTATTCTTTTTATTCCAAATATTTATTTTAAAAATGTTTAATTTTTATGGTTTTTTTTAAATGTTATCTCTTCTATTCTTATTTTATTGAAAAAAGTATTTTATAGTTTTTCATTAAAAATATTTTTCATTTTGATTTTTAATATTAAAAACTAAAAAAGAATTACTTGTCTATTTGTTGCATTAAAATAAAGAAAAATATTTTATAATACGTTTTGACTGTTTTTATGGTTCAATTAATTTCGTTATAAATAAACGGAACATTTTCAAATTATAAAAAACGCATGCCCTAGTAGACATGCAATTCTACACTGGGAAAAATAAATTCAGCAATTATTACAAGTAAATGAAGAAAAAATATGAGAGTAATTTTTGAATAGTCGGAGAATTACGGTAAATCCCACTTGATTTTCGACTTTTTGTCACCCTACTTTTTCAGCTGCCTATTCGCAATTTTTTCACGTCCAAGTTGGGCAATTTCCATAAATTTCCGAAATTTCTTAAAAAAGAAACTTTCATCTTAACTGGGGCATGGACAGCATTCATCCAAATATTCGGTCAAATTAATAACCACAAAGGAAGTGATCTTCCTGTGCGGAATTCAGGAGAGCTGTTGCTATAAGCCAAAATTATCGACAAGAAAAAGAGGGCATCCAGAAATTCCAGGCACAGAATGCATGAAATAAGATTTCTGGATGACAGCGATTGAACATTCCATCGCACCAAGATGTTGCCTGCAAGAGGATTCAGGTCAAATGCAAAACTGGACATATGAAGGGTGTCAAACCATAACTATCAAGGGCCATAAACTCAACTTTTCAGCAGGCAGCAAAAACTGAATAATTTCGATAAAAAAATATCAATAAACACTATCTGACTTCCTTCAAACGACAACAATTGCTTTCGGTATAAAAAAAGTTCCAAAAACGTTGTATGTGCCACACGTATTGCACTCCCAGTAAACGTTAAAAAAACCTCTTTCACTGATATCGTTTCTTCCCAAGAGGATTTAATAAAAACATAAAGTGGACATGGGGTCAAATATACATGACATGCATAGAATAAGTCGAATGTTTCCATATAAGGCCCATAATCTGTTACACCCTGAGCAGCAGATTGAAACAAATAAAGTTTAATAAATAAGTTAAACTAAAAAAAAACACATTGCATAACAACATACAGATCATTACGCCATTTACTTTGCCACAAATAAATCCAACAATCATTTGAGTCACTTGGGAATCACACATCCCCAGATGCACTTACTCCTTAATTCTCGATATATTTATTTCAAGTTTGCCTTATTTTTGCATGCCATTACACGCCTTGAGCCATCAGAAATTCAATTCTTTTCTGGTAGCTGAATAATGAATTTAATTGAATTAAACTGAACAGAAGTGCTCCACTATTGTTGCGAATAACACACACGATCGTGTAATCAGAAATGTGAGATGAAACCACCTTCAGCACGTAGTGCTAATGCAGGGGATATAAGTTTCAGGGTTTTATTCAAAATCGATAAGCTTCGACAGGCCTTCATTTGCATAAGAAGCTGAAGTCTGAGCCAGGGCTCTAAAGAGGCATTGGGTAAGAAACACCTTTTCAGCCTCAGGCCAATGTTTATCCTCGTACTTTAACTTGAGAGATTTTGCTCATTTGTAACACCGTCACTCAATTCCAGATGGTTGTTTTAAAAAAATGCAGGTGTTAAACCATAAGGTTGCAAGTACCCAAACCCATAAAATGCGTTTTTTCAGCTTGAGTGCTATAGGGGGTGAGAATGCAATTGGAATACCCTTATGCCTTTTTGCTCATTTGTAACGCTGTGCCTCATTTTAAGTTAGTTGTTTTGCGAAAAAAAAAAGGAAAAGAAATGCTGGCCCCTTAAAACCACGTCAGCATCTTTTTAAAAATTAATTAAAAATTTAGGAATGCTTTCATTTATCAAAAATTACTTGTGAGCTGCAATGAAATTGTATTTACTGTAGAAAATCTCACGTTTTCCATAAATTACCAAGTATGAATCCATATATGGTTTTATCTAAAGCTACAATGTATGACGACGTAAATATATGGTCATACCTGGTCAGGAATTTAAGCAATTTAAACACGAAGCCAAGTTGAATTATTAATTTGCTGATTAAATTCGACGTCCTCTGAGGTCAATATTAACGTTAAGCATGTATGTCCTTACTAAACTAGACCACTGAAGATTATTGTTTACACTTAGGTACATGTACATCTAACAGCCAGAGGCTAAAACACAATGAAGTTGCCAAAATGGACCGCACGATTTTTCTAAATTGATAGCAACAGTTTTAATTTATGTGGGATTGCCTGCGGCTGAATCTTTTGTGTAATAAACAGGCTTTGTTCAAACAAAAGCCTATTGTTTCGATTTTACAACAACATGTTGATTACGTGGGAGGAAAAGTTACCGAACCATATGTGGCCATGTGTAAGTCCATATACATTGTATGACATAATATTAACATTATATACTTTTTAACTTAGGATAAAGCCATGTGTGATTGCATAGATAGCCACATATAGAGAATGTTAGATTTTATTAGATTACTCTAAAGCTGATGCAATAAACGCCAATATAAAAAAATAAATTTTAATACAAGTTACTTTATCAAGGTTTCCACTGAAGTTCAGTTTTCGACTTGCCTGCATATTTCGAGAATTTTTGAAACAATTACCCTGACCTTAACAAAAAAAATTATAAAATAAAACTGGAAAAATTATCAATTATTGATTTTTTAAATTTATTTTAAAAGTGTGCTATGAAATACATGCAACGCATTAAAATTTAAATAAAAACTTAACTTTGATATAAACGTTACTGTATTACATTTTACAGCTATGAACATTAACAGATATGTATGACCATATCTAAATATGTTGACATGAATGTATATGTATATGACCATACGCAAGGATGCAAAAACATACATAGACAAACAGGTTTATAGGTGGTACATGTAGAATGTAGATTTCATGTAACTGTGGACAATTTCTGGTCTAACCATATATGCAATAAGTCATATAACTGAATATACTTTTTTCACTTTTGTAATGATACCCACGTTAAAATTTATTGAAATTAGAAGCAATTAAAGCATATTCTCTGCATTTAGAAAAACATTTTAGAGAAATTTTTTTTTGATACATCCAAGTCTTAACTTTATCAAATGATATAAGTTGGAGAGGAGAAGAAGTATGCACCATGGTAGTAATTAGACCAGATAGTAAATAATGAGCACAGATGAGAATCGTTATTTAACATCAGCTCTGCAGAGAAATGAGCATGTTGTCTGCAATTTCAGAAATAATAAAACCTTAATAAACTACCGCCACCATTTAAGCAGCACTAATTAGTTTTGCAAAATACCAACTCGTGTGTTGATTGGAACTAACGTGGTTTCATCGGCCATTAATTTAGGTCAAATTGAGAGTTATGCGAAAACGAGCCAAACATTTTATAGTCAAGCACAATGAACTCTTTACATAAAAATGTAAAATGAAGTTGCTGAACCCTTGCGAAAAACCCTGCGAAAAACCCAACATACAATGTCTAATTTTAACGAAATTAAAGTTTGCTTTTACTTCTTAAATATGGTAAAGGATGAGAGCTACAGCAATAATTTCAACGTATTTTCCTTTCCCCATTTAGATTCATATCTTAAGAACAGCAATTTGTTAAGGTAATTTATATCCCTTAATGAAAATTTCAGTTGCAGCTAGGAATTTATGATAATTATGCATTTACAGTGTCCGACCAACAAACGTTAGCATAGTGACTATTAATTTCCGAAAACAAAATTCCCTGAGTTTTCCAGGGTCATATTCTTATTTTTCAAGGTTCATGAAAAGGTTAACGACTAGTTTCATCCCATTATTGGAAATGGTGAAATTGTTATTTTTGTGCCGAATTTCATATTTACATGAATATTCAAAAAATACACTATATAGTCGATATTAAAAAATTCCAGGACCCAATTGAAAATTCCTGAGTTCCTGAGGCTGAGCAATAAAATTCTCTGAATTTTCCAGGTTTTCCAGGTTAGCCGACACCCTGTTAAAGTAATGAAAATTGGCATGCATTACTAAAATTAAAAAACCAGTAACTGTCAAGCATCTCTATTGAAGAAAACACTTCACTTAAAACCGTGTATAACATATCAAGATCAAATGATGACTGATGTTACAGGAAATGTTAGTTTTATAAATATATTTCGTAGCTTTTGAATAAAACAAAATTGGCAATCGGCAAGGAATACGAATGCTGCCAACGATGACATTGTGCAGCACCATGGCAGGGCCTAGCAATTTGGCTTCATGAGGGAAAATGATTGTGTTTTCATTTCTGCTTGTATTAGGTATTGTCTCAACAGCAAACAATGGCTGCAAACATTTCGTTAGCGTGTGTGTGTGCAAGGACACCTGATTGGCTAAATGTCAGACATACACTTCCTCTTTTCCCCTTTCATGAAGTGGAAGATATGAAGGAAAATAATGCAGCTCTAATGATCATCGATCAATTTATTTCCTGTTCATGAAGTACACGATGGCTTTCTGCAGCTAAAGATGCAAAATAATTATTAAACTTTAGCCATATTTTATGGGTTGCGAAGGCTTAAGAAGTGCTTTCATCGCATCCTCTAAGATTAATCGGAGCTCGAATCTCATTTCATGCACCGTGTAATCTGGGTGGAGGTAACTTATTATAATATGCTAGCCTTATACTATATTTTTTCCAAAAATAAAAATAAAATAAAAACTGTAACTTGACATCGTATATTACGCAGATGAGATAAGCCCCCCTCTATATATTCCGAAGGTATTTGTTTACATTGTACGAACATTTTGGGGAAAACAATGCAGGGGAGTAGAACATATTCACGAAATGAAATTTGCCAGGGTTGAATGCACCCTGTAGACTTAACTTAAAATTGAAAAATAATGTCGTTTTAAAGTGCAGTGCATTTTCAAGAACAAGCACCTCATGCAAAAAATCCCGTAATGAAATTTTGCTTATTCATGAACTTTAAAAAAATACATACAAATATATATTTTTCTTCTGGAAATACCATTTTAAATTACTAAATGGCAGTCTAGCTGAACTTTAAATTTATCAATTATTTTTTTTTATATTTTTTCTAAAGATCCTAACATTTCGACAATGATTGAAAGGTGCCAAATTATAACGTCGTAAGTGCCAGAAAATTAACTCATAGGAGCAAGTAAAAACTGAAGTTTCGTGAACAAGATATATGTATATATCACTAATCTGATTTTGTTCAAATAACAAGTTCAGTAATGTTTCAAGTAATGGTTCACACTTTTATTACGTTGGATTGGTGGCACAAGCCATTTGAACTCCACAAATCCTAAGGGTGTCCTAACTGCTTCCTCACCCCTACAACAGGTGGAAAATGGCCTCTACAATGTATTCCGGTTGGAAAAAAACGTATTTTCAAGCAGCTGGGCACTTACCACCTTATGATTTAGCACCCTTAATTTGCCCTTTTTGTTTAAAATCCAACAATTAAAACGCGTAAGTGTGATGAAAAATCTGGTCACGTCAATTTCATATTTAGGAACAGGATGTGTAGCTTGGAAATGTAAAAGACATCGAAGTTACATACAAAAATATTCTCCAATAATCGAATAATATTATAAAAGCTTACAAAATACGTGTAGAAATCGTTTTATACATGCATGTACCCTAGCATCACGAAGGACAGCTCAGCTTTAGGAGTATTGATATGAAACAAATTCAGAATTTCGCAAATATCCGCATAAACAAAAAAAATGGGCTGTTTGTTTGAGAAACAAAAAAAATCACGTTGTTATATATATACTGCGACGTTTTTCTTGCCTCAGGATATGAAAACAATCGTCCTTACACACGACAGAGTTGACAATTTTCATTCTGGGAGGAAGCATCTCAGAAGATGCTGGTGGATGGGTTTCACAGATTCAATTACAAACATTCATAGTGGGATCTTACGAAAATTATGCCGGATGCAATTCGATTCATAATGCAATCCATCTGCCTATGTTTTTTTGCCTTTAGATATTTATCAGAGGGATCATTAAGTGGCCAGAAGGAGCTGCTAAATGAGAAATCTCATCAGGAAGCTTGGGAATGCATGCGGGGCAAGTGGTTTGATGAAATCCCGAAAAAAGAGCAAGCGATTTGCTAATTTCGTTTTCTGGGTAAAGGCCAGTGGAGTTGGATGGGTTAAAAAACACCAAGAGTGACAAGTTAATTAGGTTTTGGTAGGCCGTTACATGCAGCGGGTGATTGTGGCTGAGTAGCTGAGAAGAAATCGATGAATTAACAAGACTATTAGAGAGGCAGAGGGCAGCAACATCCTCATCCATCCAAATCTGAATTCAGCTGAGAAAAAGCTTCAATAATCAGCATTTAACACAGAGTGGGTAACAATTTCCCAGATTTGAAATTTAGGACTTTCAGTATGCATTGTTTCATTCCCTATTCATCTTTTTGTTTTAAAAATTAACTGGGTCATCATGTGGTACATGTAGGTGCTATGGATGGAAGATGAAATACGTTGTCAAGGCCAAAATTGCTTCAGCCAGACAAGTGTTTTAATTATGGCTTCATCAGGCTGCCCATATGTCCACATATACAAGCATATATACATGCACATTCATAATATATTAACAATACTTGTAACATTAGAAAATTTGTTTGTAATGTATTGGTAAAAATATATCAGGAATATATCTTATTAAAACACTTAAATAAAATATGCAATGAAAACAAAGTATAAACAGCATTGTCTAATAGTTTGTACTTTTTATTCTGATATATGTTGCATATAAATGTACGTGTTTTTATAATATATTATTCACATACGAAACTCAGCCAGTTTTGTTGAATTTACAATACATGGATAATATATTCTGAAAATATATTCTCACTATACTTTTTTTCATATAAGACTACATTTCAAATTACAATTAATTTAACATTATAAATTATAACTAAGGAATTAGACCTGATTGCACAGTGCAGCACATTTTTATACATGTATTTTGTTTGATATCGATTTTGTAGATAATTTTAAACGCTTCGTTTGTATTGTGTTTTATCTGATCTTATAAAATTGTGTTGCACTGTACAATCATGTCTAATTCCTTTGTGATAAATTTGCAATGTTTATTTACCTGTAATTCGATATTTAGAGCCTGATGAAGCCATAGTTATAATGGCGAAACGTCGCTTGTTTTAATGAGGCAATTTTGGTCGTAACTACTTGTTTAATCTTTTATCTTTGTGTTAAATACAATAATATCTTTAATAACAGGTCAATATTTAATAAATTCAATTTACTCTACTTGCTCTCCACTGCACGAATAAATAAATGTTGTCAAATTGCATCTGTTTGACATCATTATGCACAAGGTTGGAAAAAATTTGAAACAATTATAAATGTTTAAATTATTCATATATAGAATTTTTTAAACTGTACGTAGGACTTCTTAAGAAATTTTGTATTTTGTATTTTTTAACACTGTTTTTAGGACGTTCAGGTCTTGTTTGCCACCCTTTAATTACAATATCAAGATAAAATGTTTTGAGAGACTGCTCACAACATACACGTACTGGAAATTTAAATGGACCAATAGACTGAGAGTAGAATTAATCCTGTCAGTCTCATAACACATTCCATTCTAGTTTACAAAATCCAATTCTACACACGTATTTTGCATTTCATTTTGTAATTTTGTGGAATATGACTTGAATCAGTGACCTCACCGTGAGGCACACATCGTCAATTAGGCTTAAACATTTCAAAGTATCTGGGTAAAGAAATCTCGTCTGTGTACATCCATCGAAATTATTTATGGAAACTGCCTAATGACCCCCATAGCTTATGCCATGAGGCATAAGCCTCAAATCTTGTTGCATCTTTGCTAACATTTGGACAATCCTCTCCATCCAAAGCCCAATCCTTTCATCTAAAGCATATCCAAAGAAGCCAAAATACGCCATGCTCTATCTAAATCACAAGGGGGAAACCCTTTGTGAAAGATTCATGAAAATGTCCACTGGATTTTTTTGTTTGTATTTCAAAGAAATCAATGGCATGCAT
>JAQIXS010004225.1:0-15702 GCA_034700785.1 Rossiulus vilnensis
AGTTCGAGTTAGCGTATTATTCTATTTATAGGAAGTCGAGTTATCGAGCTTTCACTGTATATATATATATATATATAAACTTGAAAGAAACTTTAGCAACCACCAAAGATTGCATAACGTTTATTAAGTTTTCTATAAATAAACTTGACCATTTCATACTATGAAAATAGCAATGACCTTAGCTGACCATCAATTAATTCTACACGTGAGAAAATAAATTTAGCAATAACAATAACATTTTTGAAGCAAAAATGTTTGAGTAATTGTTTTGCACGATGCGCATGTTTTTGTCTCAGGTTTAACTATAGTCATTAACAGGCAGATGGTCATTTTAAAAAATTGACCATGTGTTAATGATTATTGTTTTTTAAGTTTATGTAATTTTTTTTTATAAATAAACGGGACATTTTGAAATAAAAAAACATCACGGTAATTTAGAAATTACAATAAGTATTGACCATCGTGGGCATCCATTTGGGTCAGCCTTAATTAAAAAGTTCTATTAAACTTTGCGAGTAGTTTACTTAATTTCAAAACCTGCAATATTCTGCTAAATCGATTTGTATTTTGATCATGCACAAATATTGGGGTTTTGAGCCTAATTTTCGCATTTTATGTATCACGCCTAATAAACATCGTTCACCGAACTTGGCCTTGTACGAGCTAGTGACTCCATTGTTTCTAGACTAATCATTATCAAGATCAAAATGGCGGACGATTTTCCTAGAAACCCATTAAAAGTCAATAAACTGCAGCACCCTGCACCCAGTAGTCACTCCCAAACGGTGTCTGCGATGGAAAAACGCGAAAGTGGTTGCAGCGAACGTGGCGAGAATCAAGTTTTACATAAAACAAACGCCGTAAAACACTAATTAATTAATGCAAATTCGGAGTCGGCCAATAAATCGTTACCACGAACGCGTATTAAAATCCAATTTTGCACAATCATTTCTCCAGTGCTGCAATGAGCAACTTAATAGCTGAGCACTTCATTAGCATATTTATGTGCATTTCCCAAAAAAGTTAATAAAATCCAATGGAAGTACTTACGACTTATTTGCGGAGCTAGTCGATGTAGCTTTTTAACGCCGTCAATTTTGGATAATTGGTGCATGGACTAATTAACGATAAACTTGATCCACTGACTTCTGCATTCACGAAGTGTTCTGCAGCTGTTCAAATAAATTGAAAATATTCTGAATTAAGTCGAACATCTAATAATTCTGTGTTTTGGCATTTTGAACGCAACTCATTTTTGACTCATAAGGTATAAATAAATTGATATATTATCTAACTCTCTTATCTTAAGCAAAATTCCCCTGGAAGGTTTTTAAAGACACAGTTAAATAAAAAGGTTTCAATAGCTTTGTTTAAATTAATAATAACATACTAAAAACAATGTTTTCAAAAAAAATCGCAAACAGTACGTTTTACATTTCAGGCAAACAAAAATACTTTATTGAATACCATCATAATACACTCTGTAACAAACTGATATGAAAGACAGTAAAAATCTTTGCCTTTTATCTTGAAGCATTCATAAATTAATTCTCTTTAAAACTGATCAAACGAACAAAAATTGGAAATTCTGGATGGCTCGCTTACTTCGCCTTTAAATCTTTTTTTTTAAATATATAATTGGTCTGAGGAGGACGTGTGAGAAGGGAAACACAGGAGTTAGAAAAAAAGCCAATTATTACTTTTAGTAATGAAATTAAAGAAGGAGAAATCCTCTCCCCATCCCCAAAACTGTTTGCGACATTTTCATAAAAGCTGAAATTTCTTTCAGATATTATGCAAGTGCTTGCGAAATGGCGAATACTTTTAAAATACGTTGAAAATAATGCTTAAAAGTGATTATGAGGCGTAGAGAAAATGTGCATTTCACAATTACTACCGTACTAGCCATTACCAAAATACCTGCAGCAAAGAGAAAGGTAACATGACTAGGAATATGAGGACAAATCGCAATTACAAAATAAGGAAACACCTCTCAGACATCCTGGACAGGTTAAAGGATCGCGAACGAGAATACAAAGTGGTCGTATGAGAATGCCTAAACAGAAAACTGGCTTTTCAAGAGATGATTGCTTCAGGTTAGATTAGGAATTCGAGGTCAATGTGGATGATGCGAGGGCTTTATCATTTTCCAAACCCATGAACCACGAATTGTATTTGTATCCGAAAAGGACCCAAACAGTGAATTTTGCGAATCTTGTCAGTAAATCGTTTCGTCAAAATCTGAAGGGTTTCACAGAATTTATTCCGAATCGAAAAACAACTGAATTTATGCTATATAAAGTACAACTATACAAGGTGTTCCAAAAATCCTCCTAAGACAAAATGAAAGAAAGACACTCCCTTCCAAAGTGCTTGACAAGGACCTTATTTTCATCATTTCTTTCAAAATTTTAAAATCAACATGTGGGAGTATCCAATAATCCCAAACGAGAAATCCAGCAATTATCACTACGTTTCCACGGATGGTACTTGTGAAGAAAAGATAAGGCCTACTTTATAAACCATACACAGTTTTCAATTCGGATTTCCAAGCCGGTGGACACTGCCAAAAAAAATTGAATCAAAAAACAAAAAAACCGCATGGAAAGTTCACATTTAGGTACACTGCCAAACAGCACTGCATTCAATATAACACTTACAAAATACACGAAAGCCTTTAGATTTGCGTGGAAATAAGCAACGATTAAAAGAGCTTATAGAAAAAGAAAGATATTGGTATACTGGTGACGTGCGCAGACGCCAATTCGCTATATAAAATCTGGTTGGGATTTTAAGAAACGGCAAA
The DNA here is from genome assembly GCA_034700785.1 of Rossiulus vilnensis. Lineage (NCBI taxonomy): Eukaryota > Metazoa > Arthropoda > Diplopoda > Julida > Julidae > Rossiulus > Rossiulus vilnensis. The sequence continues at coordinate 2,807 of JAQIXS010004225.1, forward strand.
ACATCGCAGGCGCAGTGAACGTGAACTGGACATTTCTGAATAAAAACAAAATCGAGATTCGAGCAAATCTGCGAAATGTACAATTGGGGGGTGGAGGAGCTGAACTTTCACAGAAAGTCAATTTGCGATAAACTGTCCACGCTTAAAAAGCATACACGCAACCACGCACACACACACAGCGATTTAAACATAGAAAAGGAAATTTGAGCAACACCGAATCGGGTGAATATTGCTGAGAAAAAACATTCAAAAAACGGGTGCAGTTCAGGGCTAAGCGTGCGCGAAATGCATTCTGGATCTGATCCAGAATCTTGGTTCCGAGTAGTGCAGAATTCACAAAAATTGACCAATCGCACCTTGATATGGCGGATTCAACAGCAATGCATTTGGTAGTGTCGCGAAAGATTTTCAATTTTCCATGCCAAATGACTGTAAAATAGCAAGGCCATATATGGATGGCATATTTCTCAAAACATCTCAGTACCCTGTTAAATGAGACCTAAGCTACCCTGCATGCATCGCTTCATATCATTGCTGAATTCAAAATCAGGAAAACTCCAGGAATAATTTTTTTTTAAACTAATGGATAAGATTTCTTTTCAAATGGCAAACAAGCAATATGAAGCCTGCATAAAAAATCGCGATAACAAATTCATGGTCTGAGTGTCATAGCAGGAAAACTATTTTTTTTAAATAATAAAAAGCAAAACCAGCTAAAAACACGTTTTTTAAAGATGGTCTAGCTACCAACATTATTGCATTAACGATAGATTTATTTAAGCAAGGCCGAAGGAAGCACTTCATCTGAAAATAGAGCTATGTATAGTCTATAGCAAAACCTTAATTAGCAGAATATTAAGGCAGAAATTAAACAAAATATCAGAAATTAAACACCGACGAAGATCGCCAATTTTATCTCATTTAGAAACAATTAATAGTTGTAATTTGTTCGCCAACCTAATCTGATAAAACCTTTGGCGGTCAGGCTCAACAATTAATAATATTAAAAAATATAAAATACAGCCCAACAAACTTCGAGGCCCGTGAAATTTACGTTTGAATTTGGCTTTCAAATCTCAAGTTTATTTGGCATATGTTACGAGATCAATATCAGACGCACGAACGTAGTACAGGGTGCGTCAGAACCGCATTCCCCCTTAGTTATCGACGGCAATAGCTTTTCACTTTTTGACAACTTCTGACGCACCCTGTAACTCGAAATTGCAAAACGATAAACGCGGCTTGGAACATTTTGGAACTTATTTTTTCCAAAAACTTTTTCACACTTCTCATTCGGCAGGTACAAGATATGTAATTAAAAAGTTTAAATAGTTATTTCCCAAATGCATGTATTTCTCATTTCTATTCAGGTGCTTTCAAATTAAGACAACCACCAATGGCGTTCGGTTGTTTTGGAAGATTGACGTGGGGGAGGATCCACAGAAAAGTGAAGAAAAAAGGTTGGGAAAGTGACTAAGTTAAGCCATAAAAAGGCACAGACTTGCCTTTGCGTCCCTAAGGGTACGAAATTGGTGAATTAAAATTAGGAATGGTACAAAAAATGAAAAATAAACAAAACAAGTATAAAAAAGCTAAATATAAAAACTCATAACGAAAAGGCTACACACTAACAACAAATTAAATACGAACAGCAAAGAGTGAAAGTCAAAAAAAACTTAACATAGGTTAATTCTGACACACAACACAACCTTTTCCAATTACAATGCATTTCAACTGCAAATTTTATTTTCTTGTTTCGACACGCAGTCAAAAGTTGGCATAAAAGCACCAATTACTGCCATGACCAAATTTCAATGTCCATAAATAGTTTTGGAAAATAATTCAGGACGACAGAAGCCAATATGGTGTTGGCCCTCGGAATCTTACACCTTTAGAATCTAATTTCAAAATACAAAATTTCCAATCAACCCCCCCCCCCCCCCAAAAAAAAAACAATGAAATCGGTGGAAGTTGTGTGCCCAAATGCGCGAAATGGCATTTCGTGCTAAAAAAAAGTATCAAAATATCCGATTAAACTACGACGGAAATAATATTAAAAAAATAACATAAATCACCATACCTACGTAATAATAAAAGGATAATAAACAAATCTGATCTAAAACAACTCATAAACATTACGGCGAAATTATTGGATGGCGTCGCGGATAAGAGACTCAGAATTTCTGACAATCTGACCGCCAAACAAATAATAAAAAAGTATAAAATCAAATAGCTTAAAATTCTCCCTGCTGATGCATAAAATTCCTGGTCCATTAAAAATCTCTCCTTCTACATTTAGAAGTCGTAGCAACCATACTTAAATACAGTGAAATTGTAACTACCTGACACACGCGTGAGACAAAGTAGCAATAAGAAACATTTCTAAATGTTAATATGCAGCTTGTAAAGACAAGAAGAAGAAAAACACATTTGGACGGGAAGACACATGCAAGCAGGCAATTAATCTCCTTCGTTTCAATCCCATTCTCAAATCATGTCAGCGGTGAGCAAGGGCAGATTTCAGTGGTCATCAACATGCCAAACTGGGCTGAATTTTTATCAAAAATGTTTCTGTGAAATACACAGGGATGGGAAAGTGAAATCGTAGCACCTATGGTAATTAACAAGTAGTTAAAACCGGTTATAACGAAGTAGAGGAGGTCATTAATGTGAATGGACGTTAGTCTCCCATTGAAACAACAATCATTACTTTTTTTTAAATTAAATTTCCAATTTAATGAATTGTTTAAAAAAGGTTCCCAAACGACAATATTTACAACAAGTTCCTCAAATGACGTCAGTTAAAATCAAGTGTTATTGATGCCCTAAAAAGACGTTAAATGTTGACGCCGTTTAATGGGGAAATGTGACATTATTCGACGCTGAATAATGATGTCATTTAATATGGGAATAAGACATAGCATGTTAGGAACATTAAATGACATCAGGTTTTGGTAGTTTCTCCTACTATTCAAAATGGCGTGCTACAGTGGGTGTGACCAAGAATACTGTTATTAGTAATGACCATGGAGTGTTCGCTAAATCATTACTCCCTCATTACATCGTTCGTTCTGCGAAGCTTAACCATAAATAATGTCAATTGACGTGATCTTGCAAGGCTGACATGTAATGACGGAGTAATGATTGTTAGTAATGGCATTAGTAATGAGTTTTACGGTCTGCTGTCGAGAGGGGGCGGGGGGTGTCCCTAACTTCCCAAAATCTTAAAATTTGACCACCGATTTCCCTACTGGCAGCTCTTGCTATTTCACAAAGATACAAAGACGAGAAAAAAACACAGCGAATTCGTGTTAGGAAAATTCGGAAAACTTGCAACTGGTCAAGAATAATAGGAAGAGGTGACAAATCCATACAAAAAGCATTAAATATTCTCGCGGGTGCGCGTAGGGAAATGAAAAGTTTATAAATACAAAAACCGCGAAATTCATGGTATCATCGCTCGACTATGGAGGAATATAGCGCTAATAATAATTAGAATATTGCATACATTGGCACACAGCACTGCACGGATCGATTCAATTCACACCGACACAAGCATTAATTATAAAGACTCAAAACGTGATATATATATATTTATATATTATAATGAATTCAAATGACGTCATATATCATCCGGCTGTTTTTGTCTTCTCCCCTTCATTAATATGACAGTTTTTTGTTATTTCTGAATTTCATCATTTTTCCCATTTTGAATAATCGTATCGATTGTGTTACACAATCGCCAACAGTCGAAGGTTATTTGAAAAATCTAGAAAATATAGCGTTTACGGCAATACGAACTAACACTGGTCAACTAGATAAAAAATCATCAACCAACCCTGTTTTCTGAAACGCAGTTTAACGGAAAAAAGTTGTGCACAATTTCAGTGTTTTTTTTTAAAAAAAATTTCGTCGTATAGCATTATAATTTCCTTTGTTTTTTGCATCAACTGCAATTTTAAAAAATCGTAAGAACGTTAAAAAGAAACTCAACAACTGGTACTTTTATTATTCAATCTAATCTAGTAGTACCATTACGAGGTAAGCCAATTTTAGGAATGAAAAAATAATAAATTGGAATCCGCTATTTTATTGCCAATCTTACGTCATGAAAGTTTTGAAGTTACAAAGTTTCAAAAAATTAAATTAAGAATTTAGGAAGGAACAATTCAATTCATTCATTGGACTAATTTTCACTAAACAGAAGCGTGATACAACGGATACAAGTGTAAAAAAGGTAACAACCTTGTAGTTTCATTCATGCAATAACAGAACAAGATGGTTTCCAATTTTATTTTTGGCGTGTTGCACCAAACACTGATTTGTTTAATAATGATTTTTTTCGTGCATTAAGACCACATTTATTTTATAAGTAATGCAATAAACGTTTGCTGCGGTTCGTCTATATCACTAATCACCCAAATCCTCGTTTGAGAAAATATAAATACCAGAGACATACTGTATTTTTAAGATAGTATTAAGATTAACTTTAAGCTGGAGAATTAAAACAAATCTGATGGTCACGACGAGAATTCATCATTGTTTTTTTTAACATTGTTTTTCACAAAAAAATGCGCGCTTAATTACTTCGTTATTCATAATGCGTTATTTCAAGTACATCACTTTCAATGGAAAGGCAAGAATAAAGTATAACTTAATTGAGTTCATTGTTAACAAACATTCACGAAATACAAAAATTTCACAAAAAATTTAGTCACAAAAATCGTTTCCTATATATATACATATATATATATGCATTAAATATAATATATTCATATCGCAACTAAGATTATTCAAGATTTTTTTTTGGTTTTTTAGGGAATTATTATATAGATATATAAGGTTGGTTTAAGGCAATTATATAAATATTTATATGGGGAAACACGCATGTTTTGAGCACTAAGATATTGGTATGTAGAGTATATAAGTACACAGTGTATAACTTAACAGGTTGGCAATTTAGACAGCAACCATTGTAGGTTATTGATAATCAACGAGTTTATGGGAAGTTTTCAAAGTCTTTTTTCTTTTTTTCTCTCGCTTGGAAATCATAGAAAAATTCGATTCACTGAGATTATGATAAACAGGACAACGGTAAATTTCGCCAAGAATCAACAAGTATCGGAAGATCGAGTTTTCAAGATAAGATACATTTTCCCAAAATATTCAGCACAATTTCATCAGCTTTCGGCTTAGCGCTTACTTAGTATCGAAGCATGCTTCAAATTCGCAATTAGGAAGCTTTCCAAAATCTGATTTTATAGCGAAATCTGGAAAATGCACACCCAAAGCTTAGGTTTCTCATCAAGAAACAAAAGCTCTTGAAAACCACTTTGAAAAGGAACTTGATCTGAAAAACAAATTTAGGCGTAAACGCCAAAAGTCATGGCCGTGAATTGTCCAAGCATGAATTGCCATCAAATTTCAATGGGGGGATTCAAGTTTCGGCTGTGAGAATGATGGATATACATGTAGCACTTTGAAGTGAGCGAAATCACACCTCGTTTTTCGCTACTTTTGTTGGGAACGTGATAAGTAGCAAATAGTAAGAGCGAGCCATACAAGAGTCAGCGTAATGCCATTACATTTAGCGTGTAGTAAGAATAGTTAAGACCGTAATATATGTGTCAGGAATGTAGCACACATATTCAGATATAGGAAACAGGTAGGAAAAAGCCTACTACAGAGTAGAAATTACGGAGCAGAAAAATAGACATTATTCCACGGTATAGTATGCATCTCTAGCTCGACAACATGAGCCACCAAGATATAATAAATAGGCTAAGGTATTTTTTTTTTGAAAACGATCACAGACAGCCTGGGGAAAAAAGATGAGAATGTGTGAAACTTAACCAACGTGAAATAGAAAGAAAGGAGATAGTAACGAACAAGTAATAAAGTAACCCAGCTCAGCATTTAGTAATAACTGAGGTCCGTCCAGCGCCAAAACCGCACAGCTTTGCAATATTATACACATAAGAACCACAATTGGAGACCTGTGCTTTCCTAACATGTCAGTAGATCGCAGAAACATCTTAAATTTCAACAAAAAATTAATATCACTTTGATATTTTATTTTGCGAAAATTAAATTATTAAATGAAGTTGTGGAATTAAAAAAGCGAAATTCTCAAAATGGATTTTTACTGCTCATCTAGATGTTTGTAAAACTCGGCCAATTAAGTCTTTATAATTTTTGCGGAGAAAGAAAGAAAAGGGAAAAAAAATAATAAAATTAAATTAAAATGGAAACACTTTTGCCTTGTAATTTATTGCTGCTAAGATTTTTGCAGAAATATGCCACAATGTAGAAACATTTTATAACCCTTAAAGAATTAAATTTAATTTAATAAAATTAATATCGCAAAAAAAATTAAATAAAATAAAAGTTATGAAATTAAGGCCAACAAATTCGTGCACCCAAACAGTTTCTGAAAAACTAAACGTTTTGAACTAAGTTAGAAACTAAATTTTACCCTAACCCGAAATGCCAAATCACGGAAATCCTTTGCTCAATATTTTCTTTAAGTGCAGCTGTACTCGCATGGCTTTGTGAAAGGGTGAAGCTGCCCCCTAAACAGGGGCAATCAGGGCAAGCAGGCGTTCAATCTGTGTTTGCCCTCTCATGGCTGCTCACTTAGCGTTTGGACCTCGGGTTCAAATGACGTCATTACAAAATGCAGGCAGGGCAGCGATATCATAGCTGAATCTCAACGCAAATAACAGCGAAGTGAATGGTTCGATGTGCATGAATTTCAACAGTAAAAAAATCGGCATTTCCTTGAATGTGCACCCAATTTGCCCTTCGTGTGATATTACTGCAATGGCGTGATATTACTGCAATGGCTACACCATCTGAAAAACCACCTGAACGATTAAACTAAAACCGTACCAGAAATCCTATGGTGGAATAGTTAACTAATCTGTTCAAAAACTAGAACATACTAAGCCAAAGCCAATCAAGAGATATTAAGCTTCTAGATTACGCCTTCCAGCATTTATAAAGCCATTAAAGAAGCCCAACGGATGGCAAATTAGTCATGGGACAAGCTAAATCAATATTTTTAAAAAGCCCTTTAATGTTTTTAGCCCATTTAAATTCCCAGTATATTCTAGTTTTGAACAGACTATAGTTACACATCAGATGTGCAAATTTGGAATAGCACGAGCATACCAAATACTCGAAAATTCTGCAAACACTGATCTCTGATAGGATATGAGCTGACCGGCACTTTGACCACTGGTCAGTCATTAGCACGTTCAAGTGAGATTTCCAGATCCACCATGGATTCGCTTTAATAAACAACAAAACGTTTCCCTTTCACGACCGAGCCACGAGGAAATTTTGCATATTTATACCAGTAACTATGTAATACACACACACCAATGGATTAATAAACAACTATTGCATCGCTTCAAATCGCAGGTCGCACGAATCACCATCCTACATCGTCTTTTTTATTCTAAGAGGTAGCCATTATGTATACATTATCGTCGGATAGAAAAGGGCAGGTGGGTGGAAGCAGGATTATTTGGGACCCACGACGCTTTGGGAAGGAAAGGGGGGGGAAGGAATACGAGGAGCATGTTTTAATGGTATTTTTTCTTTTATCTAATCAACGTTTTCAACTCCAACAACGTGAGCAAAAACATGGGAAACACGGTGGTGGGGCCTAACATGAGGCCCCACTGCCAAAGATCAAAATTGACATCAACATTCAGAAAATGGAGAAAAACCGAGTCACGAAACACTATCGAGATTGAAGAGTTCTATAAAAAAAGCACTGCATTACCACAACACGTTCCCATAATTGTGCGAAATAACATTTCGAACAATGTGCAGGCCCCAAGCTTCAAATCTGCAAAGATAACGTTTTCCAGGTAATTACCCCATAATACCAAAGTTTTTTTTTCGAAATTCAAAACAGGCAATACCTTCGAAATTTTAAGTTTCCAGTTAAGAGGTTTAGAGCACTGCCTGTCATTATAAAAAGGTGGTTGTCATTAAGGAATAACAACCGAAAAGCGATCAACAAACGACATGTACGGATCCAGAAATAGCAATTTCTCCTTGCATCATTCCCATCAATGTTACAGAAAACATTTCTTTTTTTTCAGCCTTTGAAAAACCATTACAGAATTCCCAACTTGATTCACTCGTTTGGTCTAAAAAACCATCACCCTGCAGTTAAAGCTGTACACCAACTCTTTATTTTTCCTCGAATGTGTCCCATTTTGAACTCCATCCGAGGCAAAACCAAGGGCTACTCCCAACAGGTGTGATCATGGATGCACCACACGCTACACATACCGAAACTACGTCATACCCAGTGCATTTTGCTGTCACATATCTCAATGAAACCATCATCAGCGCATACAGAGGTCTCAACCATTTAAACAAATTGCATATCAGTTCTTTCTAGATCTAAATATAAGGAATTACAATTAACTTTGGTTGATAAGTGTCAATACCTTTACAAAGCCTGTTTCCACAAAAACAACATCGAAAATCCTTGCCACTTCCGTCGGAAAAACTATTCTACCCTGCAAGTTGGAGCAATTTCTGGGTGAATTGCTGACAACGCACCCCGCGTTCAACCCTTCGAAAACTGTTCTCGCTAACGTACAAGACGGTCTGAAACCGCCATCTGAAAACGGACTAATGATTAACGTTAATTGCAATAACCGAACAGCATCAATTCGCCATTAACATAAACTACACAATCACCATTAAGTACGAAAAGAATTTTGTCATTTCCAACCAACCGATAGAATCTCGAAGAGCATGGCCAATCTACTTGCATGATACGATTATGTACACATACAGATACCTATATCTATCATATTAATACCAAACTCAAGCCTGCAGTTCGCTTTGTACATTGTCAAAATGGCCCATTACAAACGCCGATATCAATATTGTGCTGAGGTTTCCATTCGCGGTTTGCATTACCAATTGTGGTGCAAGTACACCACAATGATTCAGCATTAAACATCTGCTCTCCACCATCGCTTTCGTAGTGCAAAAGGCATGAAGTATTTGCATATTTCGATATTTCAGAAGATTATTTACCGGCGGATGGTACATTAGATACAAGGAAAGCAGTTTATCCGACCATAAGATGCAATTTTCATCAACATTTCACACAAGTTTTCACTGCACTCTTCCGTACATTTATCGGCTATAGAACATCACTGAAATTAACTTCGGATTACTATCAGGCGTATATCTTCAACGTCCACTTAGTTTTCGGTTAGAAGACATTCGGCTTAATTCCAGTGAATGATCACTTGTAGCTATACAGAAGACTAGTTTAAAGCATTTGATCTGCGCTTTGTGTTGCTCTCAGTCTGACAGACCCAATCGCTCTCGATCTGTTCGGATACTATGATACAATTACATCTGACTCAAACCGTTTACTCCAACCACTGCGTGAATACCAACCCAGCAATTCACCGAAAAAAAATGACACATCTAGTTATTCCTAACAATCAATTTACAAGCCATGTCTTTGCGAGCCAATACACATCACGAATGCGAGCTCTCAACCCGATTATTATAGTATACAAAGTGCTTTGAAATTTGCTTTTATAGACTCGTTATTTCGCTGCCTATTTTTGTAATGCATCGTAAACACCTAATATAGAAATTTAGTCATCAACTCCAGTATAGACAGCAAAAAAGTCAACAATATCAAGTACAATCGATTGGAAGATTGTGATTATCAATGGCTTCAACATGACTATATACATGTATAGCATAATACAATGTTACAACAGTGGAGGGAAAGTGCCTCTTTACCGCATTTGGAAAGGACAACTTCAAATCTTGCCGAAATAATTGAAAATCTTTACAGGTAGGGAAAAATCAAGGGCGCACTGACCTTCAAAAACAGAACGAGTGAAGGGAAAAGAGCTCGTTTAGGCCTAACACCAGAAATTAAATTGCAACGTAGGAAATAACGCCTGACTAAACATTAATTGCCAAATTACTCCATTACTAATAATGTTTGTTAAATTACCTCGAGTGAAAGATGAAACAACTGGCAATGGCTACAAAATCAGCAATTTTTTCACTGCAATCTGTATTTCCGCCTCTTACACAACCGATCAAAAGAACTACGAAACTAGAATATCTCACGCGAAGACGTCAAAATCCCAGCATGCAATGCGCGCATGACACGATAGCCTCGTGCATTCCAACTTTTCGGAAAATTAAAAAAAAATGCAAATTTGAGAAAACACGGACATTAAGTAACCAAACATGAATACTTGAGCAAGATTTCGAGCAAGAAATGAAGGGGCAGTAGGCTTAACTCTCTAATAAATATCAAAATTGTCAATTGAATGAGAAAACTTGCTTTTAATTAACCTATTCCAGTTCAGCACCACCTAGCGGCGTATGGGCCTTTTCGCATTGCTGCTGACCAACATGGCCTCTATTTGAGGAAATTAAACGAAAATCAATTTTCTTGGAATAAACAATGCTTCAAGTTGCTCTTACGCTGATAGAAGGTGCAAACCAGCAAAAAGGCTAATTAAGCTCAACAACGGCGTATTGAAAATGGGCTCAGATCGTGGTGAAAATACAATTGTAGCGTCCATGCATGCATCATATGATTTTTAAGGGGTTCCATTGATAAGGATATTGATAGGCATTGTGAGGGTTGCTTAGGGGATGAGACCCCCAATTATAACTGCGAATTTGTGGCAACTTTAATTATATACATGTATATTGTAATGAACGACCAGTTGCACAGAATTACACCAGTAATGATATCTGGAGATAGAGGATAGTACTTTCCATTTTAATTAACTTTATAAGCCATTTTAATGTGAGTTAATGGACTGTGCAAATGCAGCGATGGACTTTTTAGTGAAAAAATGAAAAACGTAATGAAAAACTGGGCAACTGGTCATTAAACCCAAGCTAAGTCAACGCATTGATTCTAAATAAAACAAAAACTCGACTCACTGCGGATAAAATGATTAAACTAAATCTTAATCGAGCGGTTTTTTTAAAACTTTAATCCCATCCCTCCCCTTTCTCCGAGTAATTTTTTTCATTAATACAGGGCACCCTGAAGTTTAACCTCACTATGGAAACTGCTGAGTGGAATCGTAAGTGCAGCGAGAGTATTTGAACACCCTGTAATACAATTTGCCAGCCACTGCCTAAACATTGATTTATACGATCCTTATTCGATTTGATGGCCAAGGGAATGAGCTTTGAGTGCCATCTTAAGCTTCACTATGATCACAAGGGGCAAACACTGAAACAAATTACAGATAGATTATAAAGTTAATCTCGCAGGCATAAAACCGTCCTGAATTTCGGCGATAAATGTTTGACATAGCACGCATTTATTAGTTTAGACGTGACTGAATATGTTGCTTTATCGCGAGCCATGCTGTCAGGATTTCCCTGACTTCTACTGGTTGTCCAAGCAGTCATTAAATTCCACCCAAGGAGAAATGAGGCGCATCTAGCATTTTCGTAATGAATAATACCATTTTATTTCAAATACTAAAACTTAAAAGAATGTATAACGATAAAGTTCAACACTTAAATTTCACAAGATGCATATCCTGCTTAACTGGCGAAGATTGGTCAAACTGCCTCTTAAAAATAATGTTGAGCATTCCTGATTCAACCGCAGTGAGTCTTAAGTAATAAATAATCAACATCAAACTTAAATCGGAGGATTCGAGGTGAAAAAAGAAGGCTGAGTACTTTAAAGATCAATTAAACAAAAAAAAAGCAAAGAAAATCCTTAACTGCCGCCTGCTGGGATCGTACTTATACACGTAAAATCATAATGAGAAACTTTGCAGCCACTTGGCACAACATGGGATGTCAAAACATAATATTCTTGAAAACTACTTAAAATTTCCTTTTGTCGTTCAACTGTTTTTAAACTGAAACTTTACACAAAATGCCGACTAAATGGCGAAATAAAAAGTAAGAAAAAAAAACACGAAACGCTAAACCTATGATATAAACGAAAAGTACATTGACCAGTGATGTGAATAAAATTTCAAATAAAGTAAATGTGGAAATCGTGACAAATAATGGGGATTGTGGATGGAAGACGCAAAATGTCTTTCTGTAAAAGTCGCATTTGAGTGCACATCGTTTTTTTAATGAAATTGAAAGCATAAGTGTGTAAACACAAACTTGAATTTCGAATATATTTTTGAAAATTGCACAATCTGAACTGTAATCGAAATTTCAGTAATTAACAGGGTTTGGTTCAACCAGAGCACAGTTCTATCTTTACGGTGACATTTACAGAAAAGGAACATTGGCTCTGCTTAATCATGCCATCCTAGGCGGAATTTTACGGCCTCGGGTCCTCAAGGGGAGGCCATAAAACCCCGATATAATTTGGTATTAGCTCAAGAAGACTGCTCCTAAACGTCCACGAGAAAATACGGAAGTGAGCGAAACCAGGTCAGGTTTTGTTCGCCTCCGTATTGTTTTCCATCACGTCAAAGTAGCAGCAGATGCTGGTAGGCTTAAAAACTAATAAAAACAAAAACATAAATCAACATCGTTACGAATTACACAAAATGAAGCTGCTCTCTCATGTTTCGACAACGCGTGAAAATAACGATTGCATTTGCTTCTTTCCTTGGGCAGGACTTAAAAACTTATTTAAGCTGAAATTTTTGCGTTCGTCTTCTAAGCCTGGTTTGCAACAGGGCCTGGGTCGTTATAAAAGGCCCCAAAGAGTGCCTGGAGTGTGGCTAGGCGGGGGAAAAAAAAGCCAACATAAATATAAAAACTTCACAAACAGCGGGCCTACGAGAAGCTTAAAAACACAAAAATACGTAATAAAAAACGGTGAAGATAGAAAGGAAGAGAAAAAAAACACGCTGGGTAAGAGAAAAGGT
>JAQIXS010004226.1:0-15698 GCA_034700785.1 Rossiulus vilnensis
TTCAATGCGTTTTGAAGGACTTTTAATGTGCATAAATTTAGAGCAAAACTCATATAATTCATGAATTTATGGGCGCCCAACCGGAATAATTATTATTCACGACCAGGATAATAAAACAAAGGTTAGATGTTTCGTTTGCGTCCAATTTATAAATTGAAATAAATGTAAAATCAATTACATTTCAATTACATTTCATGGACATAAATTTTAATGATTTTTAATGTACGGTGCTTTAACGTATGTTAGACAATGAAATAATTAAGTCACGAACAAGTTTTGTAATTGTCAGGTTGAGGGAATATATACATGTATATCGTCCTCTAAATTACTTGGTTAAAATTTATTCAGTTTTATAACGCGTATGATAATATTTCTGATAATAAATATACAAATCATGGGTAATATGTTAATTAGTCAATGAAAATTATATACATAGCCCACTGCGTAAATAAGAAGGAATTGCTACATGTAAATCGCAATAAAGTAAAATCAAGTGGTTTTTTTCGTCAATTAATTATCTTTCGTATTGTTTTAGGTATGTTCTTAAATACATGCATTAATGCGAATGAATGGTAAAAAGTGAAAACAGGCGTCATTTTAACAGGTTCCCATTTTAGGCTAATGGAATAAATAATATATAAACTAAAAAATATATAAACTAAAAAAAAATTTATTATTACATTTTTTTATCTTTTACATTTCTTTTATTATAGCAAATATAATGGGGACAAATGGAAATAAGTGAAAACAAGCCTCACATTTCAATACCGGATGTATTTTAGTTTATAAATTATTCTATTTTATTATACTTAACATAGTATTTGTCACTTTTTATTTAGTTTAGAAAACGCAAATTTCATATTGTAAATCTGTAAAGAAATGTTGGTGGAATAGAAATGAACCCAAAATCCTGAATATTAAATCTCAAAATGCTTTTTTTTTCATAAAGCAAAGTCGACTTAACCCCGGTATCATCGCGCACCGGGGTTTTTTATATCGTCATTTTGACGAGTTAGGCTAAATAAATCTGGATCCGAGCTCGGGGTTTCTTCGTCTTAAGAGAGGAGAAAAAACACGAGTGAGACGGTTAATTCCTTCTAATCCCCTTTTTGTTACACCGAAATTACGAGCAAAAGATGAACCCCTCACACACTCACAGCTAACAAAATCCCCAAACCGTATACTGAGAGATAAGTTTTTTTTTTATCCTAAGCCCCCCTCCCCCCCCCCCCGCTTTACTTCTCAAAATGCTTTTTTTTTCATTTTAATCAAAGGGTATATAAATTCGATGGAATCCATTTTCATTATAGGAAGCGCCGTAGCCCCGGTGAAGAATTACAATGCCAATTTCATTTCTCCATAAATGAATCTTGTCAGATTATAAGCTCGGCGTGCACGGTTAAAACCTAGGGCATGATCATGCAGAAGATATAAGCAAATTAAGGCGAAACACGAAAATCGAAGCGAGAATGCATCGCGCATAACTTAATTTAGAAAAACGAAAAAAAAAAAACATCTCGCATTCCTTCATATCGAGCCCAGCAGTATTTATATCGTGTACAAACTTAGCAAATTGCCTTTTTATCTTGAAGAACAAACGTCCTGAATTTGATCTTATTGTTAAGTGTTCCAAGACTAGTGATGAGGTGCATGGGGGACTTGTGAAGGCCGTGCATATTCCTGCCAGCTAGGAGTTTAAGGGAAAAGCATGACCTATTGAAGAGTGACATAAATTATATTATCAGGAGAATTTAAAAGTATTTTTCCTCCAGTTGTCAACATAAGGAGCATGTCATGAATACATGTGTCTACAGATTATTAAAGTCATTGATTGAAAGTCCTGTCGCTGAAATGTCACTGACTGTAAGCACTCATTAATTAAAGATTCGGTCATTGAAAAGTCATTGGTTGAATTCTATGCCATTGAAAGTCTTTTGATCGAAAATTTGGTCATTCTAAAGTCATTAGGTAAAGGCTCTGTCACTTAAAAGTCACTGATTGAAAATTCGGTCAATGAAAAATTATTGGTTGAAACTTCTGCCACTGAAAGTCATTGAAGAGTCAATGGCGAACATCTCTGTCATTGAAAGTCATTGAAGAGTCAATGGTCAAAAGCAGTCGTTGAAAGTCATTGATTAGGACCTGTCAATAAAAAGTCAAAATTTCGTTAATTAAATCAGCTTATGACATCTAAACCATTTGTGCTGATTTGTCCAATTAGGACCATTTTGGACCAGACTGGTGTTATGAGGTTCACTTTTCGACGGTTGTCTTTTATGGACTGCCCTTTAATTCCTCGTAAAAGCTCGCTAAAAACTCGGGTGCGGTTTGCTAATTAATTTCGTCTGATATACGAGAGCGTCTGAAAGTTTAGGGCTGGCAATTTCAGGTATCACTGGCAGAAAAGAAAAGCCACAATCTTCGCAAAATAATAAGCACGAAGCACTCCCCTAAGACATGCGGGTTGCCAGCGAAAAGCGAAATGCGATTACAGCCTCTGATGGAAAAACTAATTGTTTTTTGCTATGAAAATAAAAAAAAGGAAAAAAGGAGAAAAACAAAAATAATAAGAAAAAAGGCGAGATTAAATTAACGCCACCTTAGACAAACTCATCAGCGCCACCGCCATCACACATCACCACCCATCATGTACACCTCTATGAAGCCCCTATCAGCCCCTAAACATACCAGATATGCAAATTAGCAACGAGATACAAGTCAAGAGTCTATGAAATGCGTGAAAAAATTAAGGAAGACGATCCATGGCACTTGGCGAAAGAAACCTTAATTCCAAAATCCGAAATCCATAAGGGGACGTCCAAAAAAAAACCTAAAAATGGGTTGATCAAAGGACAGTAAATCGATAATTAAACTGCTGACAATTCATACATAATAACAATATCATGGCTTTTTCCATGACCTGAATTTAACCTCGTGACATTTTTTATGACTTCTTATTCCATTAAACAGATATAGATAAGCGCATGTGAAAGCAATCGCAATATTGATACGTTAAATCTCTCTTAATTTTTCAAAATAAATCACCAATCCTTGACTTTCCTTGTATTTCCAATTTCGTTGGCAATTCCAGGTTTTTCAGGCCAGAGGGAACCCTGTATGAACTCATCTTATACTAAGCCGATGAAACCCATGATTATTAAAACAGAAAAAATAATACTACCTAAATACAAAATAAAAAGTGTACATTTTGTAATGAATACCATCGGCAGTGATTTAATGTCGTTTCATTTCATTTCCAGGGTGAATTATTACCTTGTTAATTAGCCTATTAATGGTTCCGCTAAATAAGTTTTAGTAGGAGCATAAATTTATCATCACTTTAAATAATGAACAATTTCAGATCTCATCGTATGTTTTTCATTGGGAGAAAATATATTTCGTAAAATATTCGTTCTTAAAGGAGCCTTTCAAAGTTTTTATCCTGGCAGGATGATTTGCAATTGAAGAGCAATATTTATTTCCCTTAATAAATCTTTTAGCGCTTTTTTCTGGTTCAACAACATTTCCTAT
Source organism: Rossiulus vilnensis (assembly GCA_034700785.1). Taxonomy (NCBI): domain Eukaryota; kingdom Metazoa; phylum Arthropoda; class Diplopoda; order Julida; family Julidae; genus Rossiulus; species Rossiulus vilnensis. Next base: position 3,532 of record JAQIXS010004226.1, read on the forward strand.
GAATTTTTCCTTAACTTTTTTTTATACTTCTTACTTTACTTTTATACTTTTATTTTCGTGATCTCCTCAGTTAGGAACTACATAAAGCAAACAGAAATTATGGTGTCTTTGGTGTTTACTGAGTGACTACTGTTTTCCGTCTTGCGATACCATCTAAGAATCAAACAGTAAATGACATTAACATGTACTTTTTTCCTTAAAAAAATGGGGGAAAATCGTATTTTTAATGGCGTCGAAAAAACTTATGAAACCTTCGATGCCCATTTTCGGATGTTCCAACGAGAAAGAAACCCCGCTTCGCAGACCGCATAACTTATTTTCAAGTTTATTTAATTTTTATAAACAAACGGGATATTTTCAAATTATAACAAAATAACTCATGCCCTAGTGGACAACCAGTTTCACACTGGGGAAAATAAATATGGAAATTATGATAAGTATTTGAAGGAAAAAATGTCGGCGTAATTGTGTTGCACTGTGGGCATCCTTCAGGGTGGGGCTTAAGGGCGGCCCCCCTAACGTCAGAAGTGAGTCTGAAGCGACATAAGTCACTTAGGAGAGACATTGAAGCATTACTGCTGCCATCATCGTCATTCCTTTTGCATCAGAAATCATGTAAGAGGCCTGGCAAAAATAAAAACGTTCATGGCAAACTGAGCCCAATATGAAGAAGATAGAAGAAGCAGGGCGTCGTAACAAAGGCCATGTTGCCGACGTACGGGAAGTGAATCGCAATCAAATTGCGCTGGATTTCGGATTAAGTTAAAGCCCGGTTATGCATCGTGCACTTGGCGTTTCCAAGGAGAAGCCTTCTTCCAGAAGTAGTAATCTAAGGTTTGGTTGGGGGTTTTTTTTTCCTTCAAAACTGGTAATTTTTTCGGAAGAAAAGAAAAAAGTTCGCGACCAGATTCGAGCTGCTGGCAGTGGCCAATTAGGGGGCGCCCCTCAAAGAGCCCCGAGCAAATTAACTAAAAGATCTAATTACCGGCAGGCAGACTTAATCGTACGTTAGCTAATTACTCAAAGAGCGAGAGCCAGGTAACCTAGGTTGCGCGTTTATGACAACAGCTCTGGGAAAATGAAATGAAAAAGTCCAAATTCTTTAAGTAAACCTGAGCTCTGGCGTGTATTTTCGTAGCAACGCAATTGAAGGGTGCCAAACCATAACGCATCAAGTGCCAAATAACAAACGTTCAACTTTTTCGTGAAAAATATGGAAAGTACTAAGTATATTTCGTTCAAACGACACCCTGGTGGAAAGAGCAGTAGGCTATATATCAGTACAGTAGATATCAGTAGAAATTAATTCAATTCAGGTCAAACATGACATAAGTGCCATACTCATACTAATAGTCCAAAAACCAGGAATGGACTCTACAACGGATTAAGCTGGAAAAACGTATTTTGGGGAAATCGAGCAGTTATGACGTTGTGGTTTGGCACCCTTTTATTAACAGTTCTCAAAGTCACCTGAAGGCTGCAGTTGGCTGGGAAACCCAGTCGCCTTCAAACGTCCAATTCGAAGTCCTTATCGATTTTTGCTTTTTAATTATATTTTTACATTTTTGCGTTAAAGGGAAAACGAAGTGATTTTTTAAAAAAGTCAGCGAACCGCCAAACTGCCGCAAACAAAAGCGCTTTGCAATTTGTGTTGATCTTGATCAATCTTGTAAAGCAAGATTTGGACAATCGGGAGATGGCCGCCAAGGGCGTTTGGTCCAACTAACATGGTTGGAGTAAAAGCACTTTCACTGTTTCGAGAGTGAGTGAAATTTCACTCAAATTTAAACAGGAATCTTGGACATATATCTCGCAGGCAAGAACTGCAAGACGAGTCCCGTATATTTCCTCTTTAAGGCCGTCCCAAATGGATGCCCACTATGCAAAAAAATATATATACAATATTTATTCAAGTACTTATTATAATTGCTAAATTTATGTTTCTCACTGAGGGTATTGAGTTTATAATTTAAAACTGTCTCGCTTATTTATGAACAAATTAATCTAAAAATTAGTTATGAAAAATGTAATTTAAAAAATACATTATAAGAAGGGTCGAATTTTTTTTTTCAACAGGACATTTTAAGATTATAACAAATAACTCAGGCCCAATTCTACAAAAAAAATGAATTTAACAATCAGAATATGTATTTGATGAAAAAACGTGTACTTTTTGAACATACGAATTTCTACCATCTGTGAACATACGTTTGCAGTTTGATTTAGATTTTCTAAATATCAGCAACGGTCCAAACTGTAGCATAATGATTTCCCAACACTTTTGAAGTGGACTTTTCTAACGAAATTTACGTTGAACCAAATTTGTCTATCATGCTAATTTAGTTGAGAAAAACTATTTAAGTTATAAATTGAGTTACATTTCTGTCACAGCTGATGCCTGAATTACGGAAATGCTGAGTGCTACAAAAACTGCATATTCGCAAAACCATTTCAAAGCGTTCTCTTTCAAACCACCCTGTATTATGCAATTCATAAAAAAAAACATTACATCAACATAAATTATATCTTGAGTTTCAGTCTAAATCTTAAAACAATGTTTCACGAAGCAGAGGAGCAGAAATTGCAACCAACAGCGCGCGTGAAATCACGTGGTTTAATCTCTCGTTGAATTAAAAACTAGTTGATCGTTACGATGAATTAGCGTTATATACATGTTGGAATTTTTCGGATTCTTTAAAAAATTTAAAAGCCGATGCTCCGCGTGCCTAACGAGGGATTAAGAGGGAGTTATTAGCGCCTCGTATTAAAGCCCAACGACATCAAACAACGTTGCATTCACTTAACGGAAAATCAATGGGACTAAACAGACTAGCAACAGCCTACAGTGGCAAGGGGAAATCCCTTTTGCCAAGGGGGTTCACGGTTGAAGGGGAGGAGACCTATAATCCTTTAAATTAAGAACCTTTGAATCGAGTTTTACAGTTTAAAAACGAACGTTTAATTCAAATTAACCTTATTTAACTTAGTACGTTCAACAAACGTACTAAGTTAAATAAGGCTCACACAATTTCTCGATTTGAGAATGAGAAATTTAAAAAAAATAATTAAATTCAAGCATTTGACTATTTTATGTCTTGAATTTGCAACTGATATAATCTTTAAAAATTCAAGAAATATTTGGCCAGTTTACGTCCATCATTCCGGTGTAAGCGTTAAACACACACATGCATGTACATGTCAAAAAATGTCCACTTGCATGACTTTTCAAGGAATTCAATGCCCTTTAGACACTGTAAATTCTCCAAAAGCTTGCCCTGACCATTTCCAAAGACTGAAGAAAGTGTTCACCTCCACCTTTCCACACATCCAGGGAGAAAATCTCGATCAGAGGCGACCATGATAGTCAATGACAGTGCATCAGGGACTAAATCCATCTTCAAGAGGCGGGCAAAGGGGACTCCCTCGGTGAAAGACTAAATATGTTTGCCAATAATAAGGCAAAACATAAAAGAGAAAAGCTGGGAACCGTAGCAGGTGTGTTCAGCGCCTCCTAAAAGCATCATCCTCATTCCCCAGCACTCACCGAACAGCAAAGCCAGAGGAAATTCGCACATTTTCATCTGTTGGTAACTCTGGCGCACTGCCGCACTCGATGCATGACGAAGAGTGTTTAAGAGGATTTGAGGATTTGAGATGCTCTTGACATCGAGGCAATATGATGTTTCCTCAATGCATGCAGACATACAGAGCGAGAGCACAAATGATAGACTGCTGACTGTTGAGTTTGTCTGAACAATTGATGTCTGAGTCTTGGGCAAGAATCATGTTGTCTGCATCGACATCCGTCCAGTTAAGATTCATTCTTATACATTCTTCTAACAACCGGACCCACATATTTAAAATATACTTCTCCAGATATTATGAAAGCAAATACCTATATAAGACGAAAATGCGCAGAGCAATGGGTTGCTAACTTTTCCCATTTATTTAATAGTATTGATGAAAAATCATCATCTTAAATTGAAGGGTAAAATGCCAATCAATAGTTGGTAAATAAAGCATAACGTGCCCCGCCCCTAAACAGAAATTACTTGTATTTAAAGATCAAAAGATGTCTCCTGCATGCCGTTCAATAACAAACACACTACATGCAATATACACATACATGTATATTTCAAGATACCATTTCAGCAATACCAACATTTGAATGGAGGAAAAGCGATTCAATAATACATAGAATATAAACAATTCCTAACTCAATAAATCTTTGGACAATGTGAAATGTGTAAAAAAAGAAATAGCATTAAAAGTAAAAATTAATGGTAGTGCACTCACATCATCCTCTGGATGTCAGCGATGAGCCACTCGTTGGACATCGATGGGCTCTTGTTAGAGGGCTGAGTGGAGCTTCCGGTCCAGTCGCTGGTCACAGATGGACTTCGTGCAGGCTGCGCTGAAGACGAACTGCCACTGGACGACAACGGACTCACGACACACTGCAACAGTTAAAGAGATTGGAAAATTTGTTAGAAATCCCAAATAATAACGACAATATTATATATGTACACCTAAATGAAATGATTGAACTGATGTCATTATATGCAAAATACCGAATTCCTAGAGATGGGCTATTAATAGGCTATTAAATATTTACTGAGTGCATTTAAACAAAATTAACTTAAAATTGCTTATAGCGTTTATACAGAGAACATCTATTAACGGTGGAAAGCTCTCAATGACTTTTCAAGGACTTCAAAGACCTGTAGACACTCTGGTACACAGATATTCCAGAGATCCAGAGTTATAGGTAACCGTTAACACAGGGAGAAACTTAAAATCAATGATTTTCAAGGCATTCAACTACCTGTAGACATTCTGGCACACAGCTTATTCCAGAGATGCAGAATTATGGACATCCCTAACACAAGGGTAAACTTGCAATCAATGATTTTTAAAGACTTCAAAGACCTATAGACACTCTGGCGCACACCATTGCAGGGCATCAAGCATCCAAACAGGAAATGCATCATCGCACTTAATGCAATTTTAAATGCAGTGGACGTGCCATCAGTTTCTGACTCGAGGTCAATGCATCAAGGATCCGAGGCAGCGTTCGGCTGTCAGAGCGCGTTGGAGAACAAATAAAATGTTCAAAATTAAGCAAGAGTCGAAAGGGAAGAGAAAGCGGAATCAGTTATTGCATGAAAGCACCCAAAATTTATTTTAAAGGGAGGGTATGACAGACAACGTATAATTTGCAATGGCATCATCGTTTGTTGGCCGTAAAACAAGAGCCTCTGTTTTAGTTTCTGAACGAGGAGGCCACGCATGACTGCATCAGCCAAGATTCAACGCCAAGATCTACAGAACATACAGTTCAGATCTGGACCTGGGACCAGAAACGATTTATGGTTTGTTTTTGACATAAGCCCCCATGCTACTTGCAGACGATCGCTTGGGATGTCTTTGGAGAGTCTGATAGTTCCAAAGCAACAGTGATACCTGTGTATGAAGATCAATCACTGTTCTATCCTGAGTTCGTGATCTGGTAATTATAAAATCAAAGCTCGAATAACGCCACTGACATTTTAACGTCGTGTTATGTTAAGTAGATACGTGACGATTGTTTAACTTTGGACTGAAATTTGTCTTCGCATTGCTTGTACATGTTTATGGAAATTTGATGATTATTTTGAATTCAAAGTTGACGGTATTTAGTACAGAAATAAGACACTCGTTAGCGTGGTTTTGCTTCAGTGTTTTGTTCAATTGCAACTTCATTAGAGGGACATGAGAGAGACGAAAAAGTTCACTTTGAGATGGACATCTTTTATGAACAGCCCCTATGCTCGTCTGGTGCGAATGGTTACAGCAAGGAAGGGGATAAAACGCCATGTGGGTCATTTTCCCCCCCAACATTAATTACAGAAGGGGCAAATGAATTACGAGATCATAATTGGTAAAAACAAAGCAGCCGTAGAATTAGGTGATCAGGGTGGTGTAGAGAGGGTAGGTTGATCAATTTCTGATGGGCCACATAAGCCAAATAGAAGCCAGGGGAGCGACCAAGAACAGTGGTTATACTCCCAAGTGGCTTTTGGACCACTAAATAAATCATATTCATCAAGCCTATACTTTCAATGGCTTCCATTTCGAAAGTATAGTTCCTGATGAGCAACTCAGTTTCCCCTCCGAAAGAAGAATTTCAACCACAGGTATCTATCTTATCGATTGAAAAAAACAAATTGTCTATTTTTAAAAAAAGTTTGTAATCATGAATATAATTCAAGTGGAAAGGCGTTTCTCATAACTATAAGTCATTGTTCTCATACCTTCTTAATAAAATATAAAAAATAAGCGAGAAATATTTCAAATTCTTTTCAGCAATTTAAAATTTGTGCCCAATCCATGAACCACACAGTGTTGAAGTCTGTATACATCTTCCTTAACAAGTCAAATGTTGTTGCCCAGCTCAATAGAAGTAATTCAGTAACTAAACTTTCTTTCCTTTAATAAGTTCAAGGTCCCCACCAAATGAAATTCTCAGCATCCCTGACTCTACCATGTTTTTGGGAAAACAATTAATTTCCTGACTTTATCTAAAATGTTCATAGAATGAAATGGAAACAAAATTTACCAACTGCTGATGCTTTTATTTATTATTTCTAAAATGAGTGTGCTATGGAAATTAGTGAAATTCCCCATTATTGTCTGTCTAAGTATCACTTGATACGCCCTCTTTAGAGCAATATCATAAACAATTAATCATTTGAGATCATGACAATCTAAGGCTGGTATTTTATCTGATGAAAATTTCCCTGAATGCCACTTAAAAGCATAAAATTAAATCACCCAAATAAATGTTGAATTATTAAAAAATCACTTTTTATTGACGAATTAAATAACACAACACAAATTCTTGAACTGGTCCTGGTCCCATCCCAGTTCAAAACCCCACTGTGGGTCGAAAGGGCAGCAGGTGCTCTTACCTACGTTACCTTCGAGTTTCAGCAAAATTTCAAAAAACTGAAATCGGAGTTTGCGAGAAAATGTCCCCGAGGACCTGTCCTTAGCTGCATTGGATGGGCAAAACGTGAAATTTGCATGGATTTGAAGGCGCATTCAGACCTGATTAGCGTCCCCATGGCAACAAAAACCGAAAATCTTTTCGGACATATTGAGCCATTGAAAAGCGGCTTTGATGGACGCGTCCTCCCCACGGTCCCAAGAAGCGGCTCATGGTGCCCATGGACGTCTATGCAAACGCCATGTCAGGGGGGAGGGAGTCTGGCGGCTACTTAAATATAAATGAACGAGCTGGCTGTCTCGTAGCCGCGCACGAATACGAGGAAAATGCATTTATTTTCCAGATTTACAAATTGAGCTAATTAAACATGCAGGGCTTTCATAGTTTATGTACGCAAGGGCCTTAGCAAATAAGCTGCATGTCTAAAAGGAAATCAAATTGACAGAGACTCTCTCCGTGCAACGCATTGCTCATAAATATGCAAAGAGTTCAATAGATGAGCAAAACTCCCGAGATTTTAACGCAACGATCGGTTCTCGTCTGCGCCCATCAAAACCATTCTTGTTTCATTTGTCCATCAATATCCTAGAGAGCAGAGAAGGTAGACAACCAGAAGTCCCAGCCTGCAACGATCAAAAGGAGGAAATACTGAAGGATGCAAGAGCAAAGCAGCAAGCGTGCGCTCAATGTCCTCTTTAAGTCAAGGACTTTTAAGACTCAGTTGGCGGCAAATCCAATGACGTTTTCATGGACACCGAAATGGCTTTAGTCACATTTAGCAAGAAGTCTAAAGTCCGACCCAGAAGGATGCAAAAACAAAAATGCATATTTTCCCTTCAACTAGTTAGTATAAGCATTTTAAAGTAACGCATGCCAGATAGTGTTCTGAAACTGTTCTTGGACGTACTAAACCGACCCCAACCTCACTTTTATGAACAGCCCATTGTCACTGTTGAATTAACAGCCCATGTTGTCCAAGAACTCCTCACCCCTTGGTCATTAGCCAAGCACCTTCCCCCTCCCTCAAAACAACGTCTCGCAGTTTTAATACCACCTCTGATACAGGAGCTACAAGAAGTCCTCATTGGGCGCCTAATGGCCTCTTGTATCGGGGTGTTCGCAAGCTGCCTCTGTCACTTTCGATGGTGGCACTTTGTTAGCGAGCTGGTGGCAGATGCAGTTGACATTCAACTAATCGTGCATTAGCTTCCAGAGGGTCTGTTCCGGGAGATGGGGAGGCCTGGGTTAGGTTTCGTTTACGGGGTGGTTGGGGGTGGAGGGGAGTTTGCACCAACAATGTAAAACGCGAAGATATATCTATATCCATTGCGGCATGTAACCATCTCCACGGTTTCACCCTATACACAAACAAACCTCATCGCAGTGGCAGCCCCTTCCTTCTCTCTCTCTCTCTCTCTTGTGCACAACTTGAGCAAGGGCATAATTATCGGAACGCTTATCTTTTTATATGCCTATTAAATTTTCTGCTCAGTTGTGTGCGAGGTGAACACTGCTCGGCGTTTATGGGCCTCAGGAGGATCCGAGTCTTGTTGAGGTTTTCAACGCTGGAGAGCGAAAAAGAAACAAGAAAAAGAAAGAAAAAATGGATGGAAGAAGGAAGGGAAGGAAGGAAGGAAAAGACGCTTGATGGAGAAGACAGAAGGTGGCACAGGAAGGTGTACGTGTTTGTGGAAGATGCATGAAAAACACGAGAAAACACAATGGATGTAAAGAGGAATGGAAGGAAGGAAAATACGCTCGGGTACTTCATAGACAAATTAATAAGTAAAAGTAACCCGCCTTTAAACATTAATGTTTTCCATCAGTTCAATAGAATGTTCAGTGTCGTTTTCAAGGCCTAGTATAGCTCCTACATGTACGTGGTGCTCATGACAATTTTCGAAAAATCTCATCATAAATTATGGATTGTTGAGGAATGATGGAAGAATATCAAGTGCATGTAAGGGAATGCTGCTGGTAAAAAAGGTTTAAAACCAATATTATAAATCAATGTTTGGCATACATGTATATACGGTATGCATATACAAAATCGTGGATTTTTTATTTCCGGAAAAAAATTGAAAAGCTAATTAAAAATGTATGGATTTTGCCGTATCCCGAGTCTTGTTGAAGAAAATTCAAAATTCTTCTGACTTTCTCAGGTCTCCCAGGTTCTGTGGGAACCCGCGAGAAAAACGCTAGAGACATCAAAACGAAAAAGAAATGGGGGAATCAAAAGGTTTCTGGCAGGCGTTAATTCCTCCAACTTCTTGAGCGTGGTTTGCCACCAACCACGTCCTTGTCTGCGCTGAAGAAGCTCTCCCAGAAACGGGCTACCACCCCGAAAAACGAACCCATCGTTTCGCAATTAGGCTAATTACGGCAATTAGTCGATTACCCCCTCACTTCCTGGAGACTATCTCGTGAATCACGTTTGGTTCATGGAGCGCTCAGCTCCAAAACCGCCAGGGTCTGATCAGTGGAGTTGGAAAAGGGTGGTGGGGGCTCGAAAACATTTTTGTTTTCTGGAAGACAATGGAAATGTGGATTTCCAAAATCATCTCGGTACCAATAAGATAAATAACATTTGGCTTCAACTATCTTCTTTTGGCGAGAATCAATGAAGAGAGCTTGAAACAATCCTTGAAGGACGAAACCGATGCCTACTGGATATAACGAAATGTTTTCGTAATAACAAATGGGAAGAATCGCTTTTTAAAACAACTTAAATTGATGCATTCGTGACAAAATTTACAAAATCATTTCCCTGATCAATGCATGTAAATTGTCCTGATGTTTTTAAAATGAATTCTGTTGCAAAACCAAACGTTCAAACACAGTGGTCTGAAGAGAATACAATAAACCCTCAACGTTTGCGGTTTTAGCATCCGCGGTTTCAACATTCGCGATTCGAGGCATAAATAATTACGAAGAAAGAAATAATTTAAATGACATCTGTTAACGACCCCGATATTGGGCTGATGGATTACACCACGCTACCACATGGCATATCACTTGCTGCTAGTAGGGTACTGAGTTGACTTGAATATAATTGGTAAATACACCAGTATTTCAAAATTCATATTTGTACCTTTAATTACGTTAAAAAAACTGGTTTCGTTAGTTTTTTTATCTTACCTGGTCCCGATCATCTATTGTCAAGGGACTTGGCATTTGAAATAACAGATGATCGGGAAGAAAACTAGGAAATCTCAGCGAATGTTGATAAGATAAGTAAGAAATGATAAAATATCAATCTACATGTAAAGTGGCCGTTTGTTTTGAAATTTTGTCAGGATTCCTCACTCATCCAGAATTGGTAACAATTAATGAAACGATACTTCCACTGCCAATTTCGTGAAATTTTCTCTCTCTCTCTCTAGCGAGGCCCTGCACTAAATGTTGACAAGTCCATTTGGCATGCAGTTTGGTGCCGAAACCAGGCGCTGAAATTGACATTTGTCTAATGAGTACTTGCAAAACTGCCACTGAGCCACTGAGGTGTCATTGCGTAGCTTTTGACAGCCGCATAAGCGACACTTTCTCTGACAACTCTGCCTGCATGCAAAAACAACAAACCGAAGACAGGTGAAAACCAATAAACAGACAACTCCAGTTCACAGATTCGGCTTTTCTGGGGCGGAAATCTGACGTAGTTTCCTCATAGCCAATCTGCGTTCCGTTGTTTTTTTTCCACAAACTTTTGATAAACAAGGTTAGTTAGACGATTTTAATGAGACAAGCCTGACACCGAGTTAGCAGCCTATTTGAAAATCACGCTTGCCCAAGAGATTTTCTAGTGGTAATTTGCATCGTGATCACTTCAGGCTCCATTTCCACCCTAAAAATTCCTAAGCAATAATTTTGTTTAAAATTATTATTTAAAAAAAAAATACACGAAAACAGGTCGAAAGCATAAATTCGTGATGGCTGCGTGATTTTGTACAGAGTAAACCAATCACCAAATGATATAAAACCGTTTTAAAGCCAAAGCGCTGCTGTTTTTAATAAATTTAACACAAAAAATTGGTTTTAAATATAGCTTTCAGCCTTCCGGAAATGTCTGAGAACCTAGTTTCGCATAGCTGTTTCCATGATTTAGGAAATGCTACATTATGTAATGAATATTGGTTATATTGATGAAAAATTGAAGGTACATGTATCACCAAATGATGTAATTACCTGTAGATTGGCAAGCAATCAAACTTGGTTCTCAGTTTCTCAATGCGCTCACAAAAGGATTTCGTTGAATAAATTGAATTAATCCTCCGAATACGTTTCCCTGACTATCCTGACCAATGATGCAAACTTACGACTTTCATGGAGTTTCAAACCATTTTTAAAGACTGGTTATTCAAGTGTACACCTTAACTACACGTATGCAAATGAAGTACCAATGTTCAATGTTAATCGCTAGGTCTATTCCGTGGCTTCCCTAACCAATCCATGTCTTTCCAATTTCCCTGATTATTCAAGGTTTTCCAAGCCTGAGGGACCCCTTGATAGTCATATAACATTTTGTGTGACCATGCATGGTGTCATATATATATATATATCTTTTATTAAAATTGCCACGTACTAGTGTAGACTTTTAGCGATGTTGAGCAATATACATGTGATGCATATATGCCTGCAGTTGTATTTCAGCCCCAAACAGACAATTGGGGAAACCGTATCATCACATACAGAATATGAACAGATTTTCTGTTCATTTGCACAGTGGATGCACAAAAAAGGGCCGCTGGATCCGATCCTTTCATATCTGCTCGCATCTCCTTGTTTCGAGTTTCATTCAGCGACACCAACCAGGCATAAAATTGAGGGAGCGCTTAAATAATTGCTCAGAAATTATCCGAAGGATCTAAGGCGAAAAGCAGTTAAAAGGTTCACGAAGGGCCAGATCCCCCGACGCTGAATTGGGGAGGATTGAGACTGCCACCAAATACCACGATCCCATTTAGGCCGCTAACGATTAGAGCATGTTTTGTGGGAGGAGGCCGCAAAAAATAAAAACCAAGATCCGATCCTTGTGGGTCCGTTCCTATTTCGCGAGTCGATCGAGCGTCAACCTAACCGCTGCGAGAATCAAAGGACCATTAAGGGGTTACCAACAAGAAGCTGGAAGAAAGTTATTCAAAAACCAGAAGCATGTCGAAAAAAGTCCTGAGGATCATTTAAT
>JAQIXS010004227.1:0-15698 GCA_034700785.1 Rossiulus vilnensis
GGAACGCCGTTCCGGCTCGTAAAAAAGTACCGGAACGCCGTACCGGCGCGTTCCGGCCCCACTACACCACTGCTTATAGCTATGGTATTGAGAAATCGAAGCGGGTATGTCATCTTACAAATGAACGAGAGGCATGACGAGGGGTAAGACGTCTTTGGTGAGCATCTGCAGCGTTTCGTGGGTGAGATGAGGAATGCATCCTCGTCTGGTGTACACGAAGCACATGGGCGTCCTCCACACTCGCTCTCCGTGACGACCGACTTCGGACAGGACGCCCAAGCGGCCACCGCAACCGCTCACGCTCCGAGGGGTGAACTTCATCTGTCAAAACGTTAACTTCGATTTACGCCCTGAAAACAATTAAATTCAAAACATGAAACCGAATCGTTTTCATTAAGCCTAGATTAGATCGTTCCAAATTCCTATTACCAGAAATTAGAACGGCGGCAAACGCAGAGCACGTGCTACCAGCGAACATAACTTTGGCAACAGCCTGCCTAAAACCCCCTTCAACAAAAATGGACTCTTCCGCCGTGAAATGCGCGGCATTTTCAAAATTTTTTCAAGAATTTAAATTTTTCTCAACTCCTGAAAACTCATAAGAATTTCAAAAGAAAATAAAAGAAAACTCAAAATTCAAAAGAAAATCAATTTAAATGTTTGAATACCCAACGATGAAAAGAAAATCAGCGGCAGCTTGTGACTTCGTAACATTAATACTAATTTTCCACCGTTGAAGGGTGCCAAACCGTAACGTATCAAGCGCCATAAAAACCCAATTTTCAAGAAATGGAAAGAAAAAGAATGTTTTCGGAAAAATAAAGATACCGTGTTTGCTCGCATTCATGTCGCGCACACGTATCAAGCAGCACCCTGAAATTTGACCTAATTAGTTTTACGAAAAATTTGATTATTCATGACATTAACTTAAAAGTTTATTATTGTGAGTGAGTCCGCCATCTTGAAACGGATTAAAATTGCCTGTAAATCCACTTAAAACTACCAATACCCCCTGTCGTTCTCCAGATCTTCAAATTTTAGGTATTTCTGCAAAAATCTCAATTGCTAATCCCCTCACCACTACAGAATTAAGGGGAGGAATGGGTCTTATAACGTATAAAGTCGAAAAAGGTAAGTTAAGAATTAAGGAGGTGGGAAGAGGTACTTACGACCGTATGGTTTGGCACTCTCTTTCAATAGTTTTTCTAGAAATTAAATATTTAACGCCCTGGCTTTCAGTCCATCCACGTCTTTTCCGGCATAAACTTTTTTTTTTTTACGAGGAGCAGTCCGCATCTATAAAGGTCCTTGAAGGGGGAAGAAAGGTCCTTGTGATCAAATTAATTTATTTGAAATCATAATGCAAAAAACACGATTAATATAATCAGATTAAGTCATCATACATGCAAGACATGTTGGTACAAATGCACACCATTAATGGTTTACGAAGTATCCCAAGCTTCACGCATGTTCTTGGGTAGGAAAAGTCTGGGAAGGGAAGATAAAAAAAAGCAGAAAAAAAAACGAGCAGGGAGAGCAGCATTTCAGGAGGGGGGACTTAAAATCACACACGTTAAATAAAACTAAGCAGGAATACGATAGCACGTGTTAATAAAAAAGATAAAACTTGACTAAATCTGGATATAACGAAGCTCTGGACCCAACAACTCCCAAGACCTTTAAGGTCATTAAATTCTGAAGTCCAATGAAAGCTGAATACTCTAAAAATGACGTTGTTTGTACTTTGGCGTCATGTTACATGGAAATGAGGCAATTTAGTCTGAACGGGATTCCCCCAGATATACAATTTTTAACTTCCCTGACTTTACCAGTTTTTTTAAAGGAATTTCTCTGACAACCCTGTCCAAAAATACAAAATCATGACACATGCGTGTATGCCAATGTCATGAATAATATGAATAATACATGCCATGAATTTGGGTTTAATTAATATTAATTAAAAAAAGATAGCTAGATTTGGTACTGTAAATCCTTTGATTTTCAATAACTTTTCCATGCCATAATTTGTTTAAAGCCAATAGAAATACGGATTTTAAACGCATTTAAAAAAGGTGCCATTAGATTCCAATACGGCATCAAAGGATAGAAAATTTCTAATCAAAAATTGCTAAAAATCGATGCATAATGTCACCATTTTGAATTTCCATTCCAATAGACACGTGAAAGCAAATTTAATATTGATACGTTAAATTTCCCTGACTTTTCCAAAATGAATTACTATTCCCTAACTTTTCCAAGTCTTTCCAATTTCCCTGACAATTCCTGTTAAAACTGTTAAAATTTGAAGGTATCAACTAATGAAATAGGCCATGAATATGTGTTGAACATGTTTTCCTACGCAAAATGACGTCATTTTCGACCAAATTATTTAAGTTGACTTCATCTGGACCACCTGTGCTACCTGGGAGGGAAGGGGGTGATTTTTTTCTTTTAGTTTTTTGGAATGCTTTTCACCGTTTTCGTTATAGCCAGATTCGACTATGCGATCTAAAGAAACCAGGTCCTGGGTACGAATATAAATAAAACTCAGAATAAAAAAAAAATTGCATTTATAAAAAAATGAAGGAGGAGAGAAAATAAAGCGCAATTTCTAAGGGATGAAGTGGTTAAAAGCTTTGAATTTTGCTCATTCAAATTTCAAAAAAGCATGTCTATAAATAGGCTGATAACAGACCAAAGATTTCAGGATAATAAACATCACGAACACACCAAGAATTATTTTTTTCTCCTTGTTCACAAGAACGAACGCACGTTAGACGATTGATCATTTAAAAAACGCCGATGAAAATCAAGGATTGGGAAATAAAAATTAAAATAAAAACCTCAACAGATGGCTAACTTAGCATCGCACGAATTCAGTACGGCGAAACAAAACAACTGTTTCGCGTACGATAGTTTTTGAGCATGAGCTCAAAACGAAACCACTGAATTTAAGACCGAAACGAAAAAGGTTTTAAAACGGTCAAGAAGCGAAATGACCATAATGGTGAAACTTCGGCCAGATGCTCTTCGTTACAGTTTTTGAAATATTTTTGAAGTAATGGCTTGCTCCTTTAATGGTTAATGCTAGTTTTGAACACGGTCATTTCTCGAAACGTAATGCAAGGTGGCTACAGGATTTGGTTGGGTAAATTCAATGACTTTTCAAACCGTTAAGTATTTAAAAAACAGTTTCATTTCAAAATAACACCGTGTTTAAACTTCTGTTATCGTAATACTATATAATATAATACATTTTTAAGCGAAATTCAACGACTTTTCAAAGTTATTTGAAACAATTATCTATTTAAAAACTTTTTCATTTCAACTTGGTTATTTTTAATTTAAATTTAATTTTTTTACGATTTCGTTTAACTTGTAGATTAATTTTTAAAATTTAATTTAGAAAAAAAAACTTTTTTAAAAAATGGTAAAATGGATAAATACAATTGTCATGAAATGTTAGCTATTTTGACTAAACGTTTCAGTTACAAAACATGCGAATTTAGCAAATTTTCCAGGACCTGTAGACACCCTGAAATAATTTTGACCAGTCAACAAAGTCGAGCTCGCATGTTTCGAATTATTTCCCCATGCGCTCACTTTACTTTAAAAAAATAAATAATTAATAAAACAAAATGGTTGGATTTCCAAGAACATTTCGGAAGTTTTCACCTTTGTGATATTCTGCTTCATGAAATCGGGCATAGTAAGTAGGCATAATACATTTCACAATATAACCATAGGATAAATTCAAAAAAAGCTTCGCTGTCTTTCGCAGAAAGCATATTAAGATCACAACAAAATGAACAAATAAACTCATTCATAAAAACCACGACAGAAAATGAAAAACAAGAAAGTAGATCAAAAAATTCACTTTCCCCCACGAGTGAAACAATAATGCACACACGAACACTCGTTTTAGCATTTCCACAAGTAAATTAACGTGTTGCGCCAAAGATAACGACTGATCAGAGGTTAAAAAAAGGCTTCGAGTCCGGGTTTTCCAGTGGCTTCGCTAATTAAATATTATCAAATCGAAACTTATTTTTTTAAAATAATTTTCTATGGTCTTCCCATTGAAAAAGTGTGCCAGAAATAGCCTTTTATAAACAAAGGGCCAAAATAATAAGAATATATCTTTTTAATGCTAAATCAATGATTTTAGAGTATTTTCAAAGAGCTAAATTCCAACTATGTCCTTCACAGACTAGAAGAAACACTGGTCAGACAAGTTGACCAGTGTTTGGTTAGCAGTGTCCAAAATTGTTATCAGTTAAAAACCTGCAGCCCTCACACCTGTCTTGGAAGATCAAAACGGTCTTAACCAAGACTAAGTTCTCTTGTGAAAACATGTTTAACTTCTGATCGCACGAAACTAAAATCCAGGCGCAACACAAAGATGAATAGGACAATGTGGTGGTCAAAAATCATCAATGATAACATTTCACCGTGAATTAAAATCCACGAGAAACCAAAATGAAAAACCGCGCGAGTGATGATCGTAGCAACTTAATCGATCGGATCAACACCCGTTTACACCTCGCAATGTCACAAAGTCATAAATAAGCAATGGGATGACCTAGAGCATGAACTCAACGACCGTTGAATTACAGAACCAACACCAAGGGCGAGGACAAGTAGCTGGCGCCTGGGTTTAATCACCGGGTTTAAAACTCGAGAAAACAAAACCTGCTCGAGAGAAAATCCATCCCATCGGTCAAAACGACAAAATCGAAAATAAAACGAAATTTCGCCACCACTACTTGTCCAACCCAAACTTACAGCTTAACAAGACACCCTTGGGCCTGTTTTTATTCAACTACAAGGACTGGAACACAAATGATGGAGGGAGAACAGGACAGTGGCCAGTTTTGGGGGTGCAAGCTCGCTGCGAAACGTCCAAAAGCGCTGTCTACAAAGGACAAGACACGTCTGAATCAGCAAATAAGAAAAATGGATATTAAAATTCAACAAAATTTCACTTCAAAACATCTGCATTTTGAAAGTCGAAGGTCTTCCCTTTTTAAGTACAAAATTAAACTTAAAACAATTAAAACAACGTTGCAAGAACATGTTCACGTAAGCACATTAGTTATATTTTTGCACGGAAACTGATCTTTGCAAATAATCATATTTTAATTTTTACAGATCTTACTAAAAAAAATTACGATAGAAAAGTCCTTCTCTTATTAGTTTTTCACAAAATAAACACGACTACCGTGAATTTCACGTGAGCGTCAGTGCAGAGATAAATTTTGATTTTAAATACAACTTGCGAAATAAAATCGAGAAAAGAAAGCCAATATTCTTTTTGCTGCAAATTGATTTTTGCACTAAAATTTGAATAACAAAAATTAAATTTCACAAGAATACGAGTGCCAAGCAATATGATTATTGTACGTCAGTATTTTCCGAACGCTGTTGCTCGTAAGTACCGGCGTGCTAAATTGAAAATTAAATGATTTCGCGGCAGAATTCATTTGCTTAAACCAGATTAACGTTCAAATTATTTGTAACAAACATGAGCATTTTCCCAACTTTTTTGAACAACTTTTTCACAGACGGCGCTGTTGGCTGCCCCCTTTCAGCGAGTTTGCTGTCCCTCAGGTGGACACGTGGGTTGACAGTATCAGGAAAAATGTCAAAAACGTTCGGGTATACGATCACCCTTTGTTTGCATCCAGCAGGGAACATGCCACGAGAACGTTAACAACGAAAAACAATTATGTGGAAAACAACAACGGATGAGAGCAAAAATTGGAGGCAAAAAAAACTAATGTACGACATCAGCTGTGTATATAAAAACGAAGACAAAAATGATGATATCTAAACCAGTCTAATGTAGACCACTAAATCCAAAAACAAAACAATTCACGAGGAAAAGCTTTTTTTGTGTAGTAAATATTGTAACAAGTTCGATAAGTTTCTACTCTCTCTCTCTCTCTGTCTGTCTGTCTGTCTGTCTAAGCGAGAGTTACCAAAAAAGGTAAAGTTATGTTCAAATTTCGAACGGTAAATATAATAAAACTGTACAGAAACAAGTGCAGATCCGGCTGCCAAATGCCTACAGTACTTCGGTTAAAAAAGCTACTTCTGACCCTGAAAACTCCTACTTTAGACAATCGAAAATTTCTGAGGAACAGGTGGGCGAGTGCTTGAACGCAACTATTGGAAAGCCGCTATTAGGGGGGGGAGAGAATAAGATCACTGAAATGTTCGGTCATCGAGGCTCCATTCTATGGTTTTCTACGGTGCCACATTTTGCTGAAAATCAACACACTTGAGAAGTAAGCGCAAGTTATGAGGAGGTTAAACCCTATTCCTGCACGGACAACAAAAAATTTAACGAAGTTACTTCCAGCAGATTTCACTTTTCTCCATTAGCATCTTTTTGTGGTACTTTTGTTATCGCCGATGTTAACGGAGACCCGAGAAACCAGCTGGTATTGAGCAAGGACTGTCCGTGATGAAATTTGCATAAGCAGAAACCAAACTACGGTAAATCGATTAAGCGCTGGAAATTCAGAAGTTGAAATCTCTTAAGAGTTGCGATCCCCAAAACAATTGCTTGCCGTGGCTCGTCTAACGAATCTCGAGCTTCCGATAAATCCTTGAATTTGCAATAAATTCCTAAGGATTGCTAAGGCTATACTTTACGGTAGTTTGCAGTAAGTATGGAAAAAGAAAATTACAAACAAGCTTATTAAAACAAAATAAAATTAGAAAATTTTTAAATCTTCTTTCTTTAGCCAATCTACCGCACAAAGTTCGAAGTGAAATTTTGGGGATTATGTGGCCATTTCATACGCCATGTTTTGCAATGCTTGATCGCGCACAACTCATGCGATTTCAAGTCAGATTTCTGCACTCCGCATGTTTTTTCTGTGTTACTCGTGCAATGAATGTGCAATACTAACGAATGCAGACATTGAAAACTTGTTGCTGAAGAGGGGAGAGGGGATGAATTTTCATTCCTTGCACCAAAAAGTGTAATTTGAAAACATAAAATAAATTTACCCTACGTCGTTTCATAACTTCCAAATTAAACGAATCCAAAAAAAAACAATTATTACAGTTTACGTAGGACTGAAAAGCTGCACATTTTTTTTTGAAACACCAGTTGTTGCCGTACTAACATGGGACAAAGTTTGTGCAGAAATACACAAGAAAATCTGATAAAAAGTAAACCCTCTTGGGCATAGAGGAGCGAACCGCGTTAAACGCCTAAAACTTAACTTAATACGCGAAGGTTATTATTCGTAACGCTTCAATGAGTTTACTCAATGGGAAAACCCGAAGCGAAACTGCCACCCGAATGGTTTCTGTTCAGAGTTTTTCGGGATGTAAACTTTCGGACCTGCAACTCTAAAGCCGTCGAATTCATAAGCCGATGAGCAACAAGGGACTTTTAAAGCTAATGAAATGGTACACTGACCGTAAAGAGGCATGTCAATCGCATGAAATTCGTCACCAGTGTGGTGCAAAAAATAAGAAATATACCTTAAAAAGTGTCACAATAATTGCAACCTGCGTTATCCTTACATAGCAAGAACTACCGTATGTCTACAAAGTCATCAAGACCTTTTTTCGCCATGGGGGTGACAATGAGGTTCGAAAAGGGAAGGGGGAAAGTCCGACCGACGAGCACCTCGACCAGCGGCAAAATTCCGATGCTTCGAGAAAAACTTCTTTATTCGTAGCATTTGGTTTATTTTTTACATCTAAGGTATTAACGTGTGTCCTAACATTCCGGTTGGTAGCTTCTCAAGCCCGCAATCCGGGCAGGTGACATACGTGTCGCGAGGAACTCGTCGGTCGCACAGCAATGGAACAGTAAAGGCCCATCGAAGCCGACGAAAGCTGCGTGGCATCGCACATCCAAAATTTTTCATGAGTTCAGCGGTGAGATGTCGACGGTGGAATCAGCGACGAATACTTTGGGGGAAAATGGTGGGCGATAACTTACGATATGAATATAAACAATTAGTCGCTGCGCACGCTAGGATTTTGATCGGATCGGTCAGCCACCAGTCACTGAAGAATCCAGCGACAGAAACCACCGCATTTGCTCACTTGCAAGCCGCATCTCGAAACTGCACATTGATTTTAAGAAACCTTAAATTATTAATAAAATTGACATTTTGACATGAACATTGACATGTTCTTCTTCAAGCAGATTAAAACTGCCTGTAGAACCATTTACAACTACCAATACCCCTCCCTATTGATGTATATTTAGTTTACTTTTGGGATGAATCTTCAAGATTTGGGGAAAAGTGGCTTAAATGCGAGCAAATATGGTAGGGACTGCCCTGCTTTTCGAGGGACAACCATGACCGAAAGCCACTTTCAATTTCTCCGGTTCATTTCGGAATAAATAACGATGGAAAGATCACTTTCCAAAATCTTTGATTTTCGGCGAGAAATCGATCACTAAGTGATTCTCGGGGTAAATTTTGCTTTTTCCGATTAACTTTTGGGGGCGGGACGGGGGAAAGGGTGGTTCGGAGGACTATCCACATTCCAGCGATGAGGATTAAAATTGCACAGCACCCATATTTCAACGGCCATTCGAATGACAATGTGTCCAAAGGCCAGCTCGACGAAGTAAACCAAAGTTTCCGCTCGTCTTAAGTGAACGCCAGAGAGTCGTTCTTGTTGTGCATCGCGAAGGGCCCCACGCAGTCTTTACCGTCGTTTGCACCCCTCTGCTCCGACCACTCCTGCTCCGCTTGCTCCAGCTCGTGCAGCCAGCGCTGCTCCGCTTCCTGCATGTCTTGGGCAACTTGCAGCTCATAAGCGTCCTGCAAATGAGAAACCACTTTTTTTTACCTCTGTTCTTACCGATCAAGATTCGATAAACATTTTACCAACGATTTCGAGATGTTGGAAATTGGGGACCGCAACCTTATCCGGGGTTTTCCTAGAAACAAAATCTTAAACTTCTCCGACTTATCCCTGACTTTTCCCAATAGTGCAAAATTATGATACAAGCAAATGTAAATGCAATTCTAAGTTCTAAAAAACGGAAATTTCTTAATTTCAATAGATGCAGGACTGACCGAGTGAATTCTTAGACCTTCCATAACTTTTTCACGCCTTTACATTTTTTCCAAAGTCACTAAAACACGGATTTGGAACACTTTATTTTAAAAAGTTAGTTATCCTTTGATTCCTAAATGGCATCAAAGGACAGAGAATTGGTAAATAAATAACTTCTGAAAATCGGTACATAATGTCAACATTATGACGCTTCCTTGATATCCATTACCTACTCATGTCTAACTCATGGCGGTTTTTTATCACTCCTCATGCAATTAGATACCTATGTGAAATTAAATGCAATAGTGATATGATGAATTTCAGTGACATTTTCAAAATTAATCACTATTCCCTGACTGTTCCAGGATTTCCATGTTCCCAGGTCTGGGGAAATGCTGTTATCAGAGTCTCTACAGAATTTGGTAATGTTTTTATACAAGGACATCTCATCGAGTGATTTTTATCGCTGGACTAGCAATCGATTTTCAAGAGCAGCGTTTTAAACTTGGTGTTAAACTAGCGCTTTAATAATAAAAACGACGTTTATATTTTTAGGGTGTAAATACACCGAAAATCGTAGACTGACCTCATCGTTTCTGCCGTTAATCAACACCTTGCTGTTGGACGAATGAATCTTCCAGTCATCCAACGAATCAGAAGAGTTCCAGCTATCGTTCTGCGACTTCAAACACAAATAACACGCAAAATCAGGATGGAAACTTGGAAGCAGATGCAGAAATCCGACCAACAAGCAGCCAATGGAGCGAAAGGACCAAAGCGCTCACCAGTTTCAACTGCTTTTCTTTCTCCCGAATCCCCTTCTCCACCATCTTCAGCTCCCTCGTAAGCTTTTCCCCTTCGCTGATGCTATTGCACGGGTTTTCCTGCGCAGCCAACTAAAAAAAAGCCAAACAATTATTAACAAAGTCGAAAATATTTTCTTCTTCATCCTGTTTCCCAGCAATGCTGCCAAATTTCCAGTACTGATTTTCTATCTGTTGTACCGTTATTTATATGGCAATAAGATAAATCAAGATTATTAAAAAAAGACAAGAAAGAATGCTGACCATGCTTGACGAGTGTGCAACTGCTTATCAAAAGGGTCCTTATTCCAAATAAAATACTTAATCGCCAGTCAAGTCAGAAGTATCGAATCTTACATTAAATTGACAGTTTTTGCGAACTAAGAGCATTATATTGCTGCTATGATTTGTTGTCTCAATACAAATGACGTTTTAGTCGCGAGTTTACTGTTTACAAATGGTTGGTGCAACCTGTTAATAGCTAAACGAACACAGTAAAGTTAAAAATGAGGCTCACCTTAAGATTATTAATCTGACAGTCTAGATTGTGCAGCTCAATTTTCATCCTTTCCAGATCACTGAGCTGTATCCTAAATCGAGAAAAAGTATTTGTCTGAAAAACCAGCCAACCTCCATCTCAAAATCCAAGTTCTCAGCCGCATGTTCTCCTCCGCATTACGTTTCTCTGATGGTCCACAGAGGAGCAGTCTCCGAAGCTCGATTGACGGCCGATTCGCTGTTGGGCGCGTGGGACGGCACCGGATCAGCAACAACCCCGTGCGAATAGCTGACCACTTGCTCTCGGTCGCACAGGACTGGTCTGACGGGTGCAGGGTAGCCTGAATAAAATTTAATCTTACAATTTCGGCATTCCCGAGTGAAGGAATAACAGTTTTCGACGCAATTCACGACACAGAATCTCGCATACCCTGACTACTGCTGTACCAAGTGGGCATGGGACTAGCGACGGGGACCGGCTTCCGAACGGAGGGAGTTGAAACCGTGTTTTCACCCAGGGAGCAGCTGACTTGAATGGGATTCGAGGACCGCATCACCGTCTTGGAGGCTCGTGAAATAGGCCCGTACTTGGACACCACAGGTGGATCGAAGGGGATGAACTGGTCGTCTTCTGTCGGTGCAAACTGTAATCGAAGCTTCTCCCTTCAAGAACAAAGTTTTAATCAGAGTGGCTCGTAACTTCCTAGTACGATAATTGATAAGGTTTCATCGGCATGATGCAGGCAGAGAATGCACTGCAGCATATCCAGAAAAACAAGCCGTTACGCAAAAAAAGAAGCCTACCTCGTTGTGCAAATGCTGCCGTTAGTGGATGCCACTGTTGCTGTGACGGTCGATCGAGGTGTGACGACCGACATTTTGTTGGCAGAATTGAACCCGGTCGAAAGGATGCACTCATTGGTCCATTGGGAGTAAGTTGGATCGTAATTAGCCTCGATAGGCTTTTCGTCGTTCTGATGGGACGACATCTGAAGTGGACAATCACGATCATCGTCAAGTCAGGGTTCCCACCGAAATCAAATTCTTAACTTCCTTGACTTTTCCGAGGTTTTTGGAAATATTCACCTGACCTCTTTAAGGGTTTTTGTAATTGGTACAATATATTGTACACATGATTTACGTATTGTCACGTGCATTTCATGCCGGCCAATCGTCAAGTATTACGTACATGTAGGTGCGTGTAATTTTCTCCCCCAAGAACAGCATCACAAATAACGCAATTTAGCGTGCATTTTTTAAAGATCATATTTTTTTAAATAATGGCCAAACATTTTTGGAAAACTTAAGATAATCATTCCAACGTGTTTTATAGGCTGCATTTGTTTCTACTTAGTTCAATAGACACGAGAGAATTTTAAAGTCTTACTGTCGTGCTGGTGAGGGCGGATGCAGTGGTCACATGTGACGCATCTTTCTTGCTTGCAACAGGCATCACAGGCCCATTCGCCTCCTGAACTCCATCGACATCCTGAACTTTTTCCAGTTGGGCCAAAATTTCCCGCTTGCGCTGCTGCAAATCAGCCAAGCTAGTGGTGTTCTGACGGACAGAAGAGGAACGTCAGCCATCTGACAACACTTAACAACCCGTTTTTGCCCGTGAAAAAAGACGAGAAACTCACGGAAGCCGGCGAGACTCGATAAGAAACCGAATAGGCCACTGAAACCGCGGGCGGCACGCAGGTGCCGTTCCCTTCTCCCCAGTTCGTCACTCTGTGCTTTGAGTCTTTAGAGTTGACAGCCGCTCCTTCTTGGACGGGACCGTGGCGGCTCACTGCGATGACCGCTTCGTTCGGTTTCGGCATCCCGAAGGTGGCGTTCAGACCAGGGGACGTTAGACTAGGATCAAAATTTGTACTTTGTGAGGAGATGCTAAGGGAGAAACAAACACAAAATACAAGTCAATAAGACTGATATAATTGTTAACAACAAACACATCACGAGTATCTCAGGAAACCTCGAAGATAAAGGAATCTTAACAAATTTTGGTGTTTCACAAAAAAAAAATTGTATGGTTCAAGAATAATGAAATGGCTGCCAACATTAAACACATAAAAAAATGTTATAGACAATCCTTTTAAACCAATCTGAAAAAGAAGAAAATGAGGAGATCCGGGATCTCCGAACGTATTTAAACGAACCTATACAGTTCCGGATAAACAACGGGATTTCCCGTGAAGACGGGCTGCGTCCCAGGTGGATACACATGTTGCCTCGCAGCTGCGAAAGGGTTGGTACCCGAATTGTACGGCTGATAAACGGGGCTCTCCGGGTTGAGGGTGTACGGCACTCCGACGCGGGTGACCGTGATCGAGTGCGGTCGATTTGTATTCGTGGTGGCGTTCTGCATGTGTGCCTGCGGAGCCGCGTGGTTAGGGTTGCCGACAGAATGGTTAGAGAAACCTAGCAAATCGGGCATTTGTGTTAACGGAAGATGCAAACTCAAAACTAAAATCGAAAAGATTTTCTTTACGAGCAAGACACATAAAAAAAATTAATCCTACCATCACGATAAATTTGTCCGTTGAAAGTCGATCTGCTTAGCGTGGAATTGGAGGAGTACAACAGTTCGTCCACCTGGATGCCAGGGTAAGCGGAACAGTTTTTCGAGAGCTGGGATTGGCCGTGCGTCACCGAGTTGTTTAGCCCGTCGCCGATGTCCTTGCGCAGAATTTGTCCGTTCTCTCCGATGCAGCCTAGCTGCGACTTAGGCAGGTTGCTCATGTTCATGTTCTCCACGGATTTGGATAGAATTCCGGAAGGGCATGGAGTCATTTTCGATCCACCTTTTCTATTTTTTGCTCTGTATCTGAAACAACCATTGCTGTGGTTACTGGTTTTGAACGGTGTTAAAGGCAACTTAATACGCTTTTAAGAAAACAAAACTAATTAAAAAGTTAATTTTGTGAATGATTCGATTTTTCCTGAAACTAAGGTCAAATTTCGAGATGTGGCTTTATGCAAGCAAATACGTTATGTGGGATTTTATAAGTATATTAACATATTTGGAAGTTTCGAAAAAATGTAAATAAAAAATCACTACGTCAAATTATCTCCGACCTTTCCATTTCCTCTTCCGAATGGGCAAATGTGCAGTTGGCTCCTCTGGGGCATCCGCCCCGCTGCGTCAGATCGCGACACATGCTCGTCTTGTACTTGCTGTTGAATGTGTGGGAGCCCTCGTGCAGTTTCCTGTTTCCGTGGTTCTGGATGAACTCCACCAGTCCCTGGACGACTATTTTCACGGCCTGCATGGCGCTCTTGCAGCTATCCCACAGGGGGCACATGGCGTCGGGGCTGGGGTCGATGCCAGCCAGCAGTTCCAGGTAAAGGCGGAGACAATTCAGGTTCCCCGGATCACTGGTGCGCTGCAAGGCTATCACGAGCTCTTGCACGCTCTGTGAGAAGGATTGAGGCGTTTGTAGCTGCAAAAAAAGATGCCAAATGAAGGATAAATGATAAAGGAAGGAAGTCAGAATTCTCACACAAAAAAAACTGTCAAAATAGAATTGAAAGGCGATTGGGAAGGGAATACGGTCGTGGCCGTTAACAGAGGTACCATCCCATCATTCGCCTAGAAATATTGTAGAAACCACGAAAGCCACAATTAGGATAGCCGACTAGGGATTTGAAACCTGGTCTCCTGAATGGAAGGCGGACATGCCACCGAACCACTTCACTCGTGAAGTGGTTCGGTGGCATCGGTGGTATTTTCTTTTTTTGATGATAAAACGAACCGCATAAAGGTTTTGGAAATTATTCCGAAAATATGAATTCATTATTAGAAATGGTGAAATTGTTATCAGACAAATCAACTTTTGCGCCAAGTTTAAGAATCATATTCAAAAACTACAAGATTAAAGTCGATACTGAAAAATTCCAAGGTGCAAAAAGAGTTTTCGAGGTTGTTAGACACCCCCAGAGATATCAATATTTTTCGTCCAGCTAATCAGTCTTTCGCTCTCCTGAAAAGTTGATTTTTCGGCACTTGGTGAGTTATGGTTTGGTACCCATGAAACAGGAGCGACAATAAAAATAATGAGCGAGCGAAAGACTAGAAGCAAGGTCGAGAAGCTTACTTTGTCAATGATGGATTGCATGTGAGACTTGTGTGTCGTATCGCCGTACAACAATGACGACCATTGGTCAGGAGCAATGCGAAGACCAGCTTCGGTTGCAATTTGAACAATCTGGGCGTCGTGTTCCCTGCGCAGGGCTTCGTACGTGCGAAATTCCTCTTTCAGTTGCATCAAGGAAGAGTCGCCTTCCCGTTTTGAAACCTGGAAACACAATAACGACACTGCTTCATATCAAATTGGCAGGTTATCACTTACGCTGGCGAGATTTTAAAAACACGCTTGCAATAAAACCGGCAATAACTTCGTGAATAAATTGGCCCGCCGGGCAAAACAAACACATCAAAGAGTTTATGGGGCTAGGTTTAATTGTAATCGGCATCTTTATTTTCTTAGCTGAATTTCCGTGGATCCAGATGCCAGATACGCGGCATCCAACCATTATTTGCTTTAAAAACAAGACTCGGAAATTACGCGTGCAAGGATTGCGCTCTATGATGCAACGCGACAGGATTTGCGAAGGAGTCAAGATTTGTGTGGACAATTATTCACGTTTCAGTAAACAATGGTTTTATCACCTCGCCAAACGTCCCGGGCTGACTCACGATAAACAACAAGATAACAGCGAGTGAGAGAGTGGACCAACTTCCGAAGCAAATATGAAACGTAAAAAAAAGGCTAACCTTAAAGCACGATGCGCGGTACAAGAGCTGAACAACGTGACCAATGCTAGTTTTGGAAGCCTGGGGAAAATGGGGCTCCAAGCGTTGAACGACAAACATAACGAGAACTTTGCGAGAAAGGGCAGAGCCGTCTTCCAAAGCCAACAAGACTAGTTTCAGCACTTCCTCCTGCATGGCTGCAAAGAAAAACAAGCATCGTTAATGCTTTTAACATAATTCAGGAAAGTTAGTGGGACTACAACTAAAAACAAACACTCTCCTGCTATCCTTATATCAAGAACAAGTCTGAATAAACCGCACAAGTTCATAAAGTTCATGGTGCAGTTACATTTGTGTCATATATTAGTGTTTTCCTTTCATTGTTTATTTTCGTAGATTTTGATTGCAATTTACCAAGCTGCACAGCTAATTGGGAACCTAAAGTACAGAACGCGATTATCTGAAAAACGGCGAGCACCTTCTAACAAGGAAATGATCTTAATATTATGTCAACCCTAGCAATGGGTACATATGAGGGCTGGCTTGCATTGTACCAAAAAAAAAAAAAAAAGAAAAAAAAAAAAAAAAAAACCACC
>JAQIXS010004228.1:0-15696 GCA_034700785.1 Rossiulus vilnensis
ATTAATAAATGTATTTATGAATTGATATTCACAATTTTTCATATTACTTATTTATGATAACATCATATATTTTCATAATATACATTAATATATAAAATAATATATTAATATAAATTAAAATAATAAAATAAAAAAACATTTCTTACTTGTATTTACTTATTCATTTGTATAACTAATTATTTTAACATAATGCCTTACCATATTAACATATAATAATACATTATATATTATTATTATTATACATTATCATTACTTATTTATGTACGTATTTACTTACATGACCGCGTGTTTCGCCGTAAACGTCCGTTTCAAAGGGTAAATAAACCTCAGAAACGTGGATCCTTCGCACTCTATGCCACATTTTCTACCAAATTTTCGCACTGGACGCTCGTTGAAATTCGAGGCGACAGGAAACACTTTTATTACGCAAACAATGGATGAAAAAAATCCACTTCCTCGTCGGAAAGAAATTCAACCGCTTATAACGTCAACGATCAATGACGGACGCGATGGCACAACCGCACCGTCATTTTTTCCCCAGCCGTAGATTTAACCACGGAAGAGGCAATAAAGTTGAGCAATTTACCGCGAAGCACTTCGGCAGCCGAACTTAGTGAAAAGGCTGGAAAATTTAAAAAAAGAAAAATCAACAGAGTCAAACGTGCAGGTTGACTCTCGCATTTGCATGCATGCCGGCTGTTTTTCAAAGAAAAAA
The DNA here is from genome assembly GCA_034700785.1 of Rossiulus vilnensis. Taxonomy (NCBI): domain Eukaryota; kingdom Metazoa; phylum Arthropoda; class Diplopoda; order Julida; family Julidae; genus Rossiulus; species Rossiulus vilnensis. The sequence goes on from JAQIXS010004228.1 coordinate 716, forward strand.
ATACAGAAAACATGGGATTTTTTTCAATAAATACAGGATGAATTATCATCTTATTCATTTTAAATTTTCGTTCGCTGCTTGCGGTGATTTTTTCAACGCATTTTCAAAAATTAGATTCCGAAATCAAAATTTTCCACTATCATCAAATTGGCTGTGCGTCCCGTTACGAAGATCAACTGCGCAGAAATCCAAAAATATATTCAAAATAATGCTAAAATCGAAATTCCCCCAAACATTTTTTTCGGAAAAAAAAAGCTATTTGAAAAACATTTCCAAATCAAAATTTTCCACTAATTTTCGGAAAACAATCGTCGAAAATTCATCGCGAATTACGCATTTCGGCCACGTATTTTTATGAGAAAAACGGCCGAGGAATATCGAGTGACGGAACGCCTTACGCACAAAAACATTTTTGGAATAAAATTCTGCGCAAATGTATACCACATTAAATACAGGAAGGGCCGTAGGGTGAACAATTTCGAAAAATTAAATCTTAAATTACGTATTTTACCGTATAATTCGCTAAAGAAAAGTACCGAGGGAATACGCGGGTTTTTTAATAACCGCGATTGTCAAACCCAATATTTTGGGTTGAAATTCTTGTACAAAATTTGCTTAGGAATATTACGAATTAAAAGCAGCGAAGAAATGATACCTGCAATTCGCCAAAATCTAAGAAAACGTGAATAAGCACTTCATAAACATGATTAAAATATAGGAAATATAGGATATTTTGCTAAAATATAGGATGACTAAACATACGAATAGGAAATTTAGGATATTATAGGATGTCCGGGATGCCTTGCAGTCTCGATACTCACATCCACGGGCGAGTCCTGGTCGTAATTGAGATCGTCTCCGTCCAGGTCATCGTCGTCGTCGTCATCCTCGTTGCTCTCGCTGTCGTCGTCGTCGTTGTCATCGTCATCCTCCTCGTCGTCGTCCACGGCTTCGTCGTATTGCTGAAATGCCAGTTTCACGACCGTTACGCATCCGTCAAAATTGGACAGATCCCATAAAAAAAATGTTTTCCGACCAACAAGGTGCGCAAAGACCTAGATTTGACACAACACCATACTTTTCCGTCGTCAGCAAAAATAACACGAATTTTACGCACCGAGAAACACTGAACTATTACCGAACAAGTCGAGTATCACGGATGAATTGATAATAGCAAATAACCGGTTGCCGATTGGGGATTTTGGCCCAGCCGGTTGTTAGTAAAGTTACATTCTGCGAGACAAAACTTGTCAGCGAAGAGGAAATCAGTACACATATATACTGATCATATAATGCTATTAGTGAAAAATGTAGTGACATCACTAACCGAACTGATATAAGAAGACCCATAAACCAGTATATACATATAGTGATATCAGTATAGTATCATACTAGAGAATCCCATTCGGACCTTTTCTCCGTGGTAACCCAGCCTATCAGCTGGTTTCAGGTTAACCCAGGGCACACGAAGCCCAGGGTTAACTGCTATTAAAACCTGCTGCGAATCCCTACCACAACATCGCACGGATTCGTCGGGTTTCGGCGTCAAGTAGTACTCACTTCGGATTCCGTTTTTCCTATCGGCACGATGTTGCTGTCCTTCTGCCCGATCTCGGTCAACTGTTTCATCACGAATACATGTAAATAAAAGTAAAATGAGGACGTAGCAGCACAGCTACACGTACACGCACTGTCAACATATTCGTTCCATCATCGTACAACGTTCCTATTTCAAACTACAGTCGATCTTCACCTGAACGTCGACGGCACTCACCCAGCTCTGATACTCCGACTCCATCTGCGTCAGCTCGTTCTCGTCGTCGCACGGTTTGTCGGCGGAGCACCACAAAGATTCGGCGATCCGCGGATAAAGCGCAGGAAACCTGAAATTGAAATGCGAGCAGGACGCGTCCATCTTTGCGAGAACGACGGAATTCTAGAATAATCCCAACATTCGAATCCACGGCCGGCACGCAGCACCGCCTGGCGACGCGCGGAGCAACCGGCGTAGGAATGCCAGGAATTCCGCTAGGAGGGCCATCCATAAAGGCGACGCATGCAATACATCCCAGGCCTCATTTTTTCTTTTCGAAATAAAAAAATTTACAGGAAATAACGGAATTTTTGTTTTTAAACGAATATAGGATAAATCGTCGTCTCGTTCGTTTCAAATTTCATTCGCTGTTGCGGTTATATATATTTAAAACGGAATTTTCGAAATAATTCAGAAATCGAAATACCCCAGTTTTTCAGAAAAAAAAATATCGTAACTCTGTACAAATTCAAATTCGGATGATATTCGTTTATAGGAACGCTGCAGGTTGAACAGCTTCGAAAAATTTAAATTATAAGTTACGGATTTTGCCTTATTAAGTATAATTCGCAAACGACTTCGTGAAACGATTAGAATATAGGAAAATGTAGGATAATTTAACAAAAAAAAAATAGCAGATATAGGATTTATAGGATGCCTGAAAGCCTGTCTCGGATTAAATTATAACTTTTCATATCACTGACTGAGCCAAATCACTTTACAATCATCGAATACTTGTCGTAGTTGCTAAATGTATTTACTTCCTGTGTACAATTGGTCGTTCGCTAAGGGTCTGCACTCATTTTTTTTACAATTTGCAATTAAATTTGAAAAAAATATACCTTAACCAAAGTCCGGAAAAAAGGTTTTTTTTAAAAAAAAATTAACCACCGGAGTTTCTGGTCGGAAAAAAAGTCCTCGCTGAAAGATCGCATCAAAAAAGGATTCTCACGAGAAGCACTGTTAATTTTGCAATTTAATAACGAATCGGGTTTTTTTTTCGCGCAAAAAAAAAACAGCCCGCGCCCGAGACCATCCTCCTCCGCGGCGGCAAAGAATGGCGCATCGTCCAAGCGTTTGAAGATTTTACCAGGTGGAGGGGGTAGTAAATGATAAAGAGTAACCCTTTAAAAATGGCGGATCGGCTCTGCGTATTTTAAAAAAAAGAAACATTGGGAAGAAACGAACGAGGTTTAGAGTTGAAGCGAGGACGATAAACGACGCGAATCATAATTATACGGAGCTGGGAGCGCGAGCCGGGTTCGGTTTCCAGGGAGACGCGAGGCGGCACTAAGATGAGTGGGTTAGAAGGAAGCGCCGTAGCTCTTCGGTTCAACGTTTTCGACGAAAGCATCGAAGGGCGTCCCTCGAAAGACTTCTGCGGGGTGACGAACGTACGTGGACTTCCTCCGATGCGATTGAACCGCAACCAGATTTAGGCGGCATCCCAGGATCCCTTGGTCTCGCGTCCCCTGGTAAGGTTCTCCGGAGACGCGAGAAAAAGACGGTAGGGGGAGCGCCGTAGCTTTTCGGTTCAACGTTTTCGAGCATCGAAGGGAGTCCCTAGGGTAATGACGCCTAACTGTTTGAGAAAATACTTTCCGGCAGTGAAATGACCCTCGGGATTGAAACCGAACCGGATTTCAGCGGCACCGGTCTCGCGTCCTCCGGTCCGCCTCGGCCTCGCGGAAAACTCGCCTGGTGAAAGGAAGGGGGGGGAAGGAAGAGGGGCTCGCGCGCAACATTCGCACTCGTATCCACCTGGGCGCGGCTACCACCTCTTCTTGTGCTCGTCCATGGAGACTCCGCCCGGCCCCAGCGAGACGACCATGAGCAGGCCGCCGACCACGGACATCGTCTGGAAGAAGTCGTACTTGAGGAAGTCCCTCATGGGCTTGTGCGAGGGCACGTTCCACCAGTCGTTCTGGTAAAAGTTCAGCGTGGTCAGCCAGAGCACGAGGATGAGCGCGGACAGCTTGGTCTTGTAGCCGACGGTGACGAGCAGCATGAGCGCCGAGCCGATGATGTTCTGGACGACCTGCAGCGCGGACAGTTCGAAGTAGAGCAGCGTGACGAACATGAACACGAGCAGGATGCGGCCGGTCAGCTGCAGGTACGTCTTCGGCTTGTTCTCGCCCATGGACGGGACGCCGGCGAACAGGCTGCGGCCCTCCACCCGGCTCTCGGCCAGCACCAGGAGCAGGGCGCCGATCAGCGACAGGTTTCTGGATGCGAGGAAAGGAAGAATGAGAGGAACGACACGGGTTTCGAGGGGGACGAACGAAATCAAAATGCCGCCGTTTAAGGATGAGCCGAAAGAATGGCCCGCCGCGCAAAACAATTTCACCGGACACATTTTTGGCCACGAATACTTATTACAATCGCTCGATTTGTTTTCAGCGACGTCCGCTAGGGTTTCGGCATCGGTTTATCATTTCAAAATGCCCCCCTCCACCCGTTTATTTACGTAAAAAATTAAAAAAAAATTAAGAAATTTGAAAAATCCGCCTGAAAAATGTCGAAGGAGGTTGCCACGCACCCTGGTGGCAACTGGCAAGATCAGCACAATCAGCGCAGTGGATATCAGTACAAACACACTGATATTAGTAAAAATTTAGTGATATCATGAAACCATACTGATATCGGAAGTCACAAAAACTGATACAATACTGATAAGCAGTCTCAATAACCAGTACATATATACATAATGAAATCAGTATAAAATAATACTGGTATCACAAAGCATACTGATATCAACAGTCTCAAAACTGTGCATATATAAATAGTGATATCAGTATGAAATAATACTGATATCACTAAGGTTACGCTGACGTCACTAAGCACACTGATATCAGCAGTCACAAAACGCAGCATAGTGATATCAGTATAAAACCATACTGATATCATTACGCATACCACGCATACCAAAAAAAAAAACCACGCATACACATAGTGATATCAGCATTAAATCAATACTTATACCAGTAGAAAATAGCATACTGATCTTTTCTCCATAACAAACGGAGGGGGAGGGGGGGAGTCATTTTGTAATTACAAACAAAATCCGAAACCCTAGCGGACGACCTATTCCACGTTGGTAAAAAAACTAAAACCGAGCGATTATAATACCGTGAGCGCAAGACGTGTCCGGCGAGAGCCGTGCGTGCCGTGCTTTCGGCTCAATCCCCGAAAAGCGAACACGCTTTTTTTCCCCCCTGAAGATTCACCTGAACAGGAAGTGCACGTCCCACAGGATGCTGTACGCTATCGTCTGCAAGGAGAAAAGCGAAGGGTTAGATTCACGCGAGCGATGCCGCATATCAGACGAGAAGCCGTTGTGCGCGAGGCCCTCACTTCGATTCGATTCAACTCGGTACCCTACCAGCAGCAAGTTCGCTCACCTGAAGGATGACCACTCCGAAGAGGATTCCGCACGCGATGCTGACTTTGAAGCGGCCGAGGACCATGACGCAGCCTCCGATCTGGCCCAGCATGTTCACCACCACGAAGAGGGTGGCCACGAACCAGCCGAAGCCCCAGGACATGTCCATGTACTCGCGCTGCTCCTTCCACTGAACCCACATGCGGATGCCGTCCTCCAGGAAGGTGCTGATCAGGCACAGCCGGGCCACGTGGGGCAGGACGTGCTTGCTGTGGCGAAGGACCTGAAACAATAATAATAACAATAATGATAATTCATTCCATTTCATTTCGTAGGATAAACTATCATCTAACTCATTCTAAATTTAATTCACTGTTGCGGTGATTTAAGAAAAAAAAAAAACATTTTCAAAATCATCAAATAATCAGCAAATTGGCTGTCTCTTTCCTGTTACGAAGATCAACTTCGCGGAAAATCCAAAAAATATAGAAATATAGAAAATATAGGATATTTCGCTGAAATATAGGAAAATATGAGATGAATAAACGAAAATATAGAAAATATAGGATGTTTCGCTAAAATATAGGAAAATATGGGATGATTAAACAAAAATATAGAAAATATAGGATGTTTCGCTAAAACATGGGATGAATAAACGAAAATATAGAAAATATAGGATGTTTCGCTAAAATATAGGAAAACATGGGATGAATAAACAAAAATATAGAAAATATAGGATGTTTCGCTAAAACATGGGATGAATAAACAAAAATATAGAAAATATAGGATGTTTCGCTAAAATATAGAAAATATAGGATGTTTCGCTAAAATATAGGATGAATAAACAGAAATATAGAAAATATAGCATATTTTGCTGAAATAAAGAAAAACATGGGATGAATAAACGAAAATATAGGCTGTTTTGCTAAAATATAGGAAAACATGGGATGAATAAACAAAAATATAGGAAAACATAGGATGTTTTTCTAATTGTTAATGCAATGTTAATACAAAATCAATTAACGTGAATTCATAAGAAACTACAATGTAACGAGTAAGCCTAACTAGAGCAACTTGACTCTGGGCAAATTTTTTTAAAAAAAAACTTAAGTTCATGGTTAAAACTGTCCAATAAAAATTCTCAAATTCATTCGCGATTAAATCGCGATAGTGAAGAGACACTCGAGAACCGAGTTTTCATATTCAAGGTCAGTTTATTTTTTGCGATACGGAAATTAGGACAGAACTACATTGTTGCTTTTTTTAAAAACTTTTTTTTAAAACTGCCTGTTGATAATAAAGCGAATTTCATCAGTACGTGATTTTACGAGAGCTGAATGGATATCGCGGTCCTATTTTCCCAAATATTTTTCTAAAATATTTCAAATAATTAAAAATTAAAAAAATAAAGCAAGATCATCGTTGACCTTTCAAGAGATATTAAATTCAACATGTTCCATATATCACGGCCATTTTTCAAAGAAGAAAAAAAATATTGGAAACGTAGGAAATTTTTTTCGACAATTGTAGAAATAAATTATAATCTTCTTAATTTTAACTTTTATTCATTTCTTCGGTGATTTTTTAAAAACATTTTCACGAAATGATTCTTCAAATTTTTCAGAAACAAAATAATTGCCGAAAATTCATCGCAAATTATGCATTTTTGCACATAGTTTTCTATAAATAAAATGGCTGAAACATCAAATAATGGAACGCCATAGGTGAACAATTTCGAAAAATTAAATTATAAACCTCCAATTTTCCAACAATATCCAAATTTGTACAGAATTTTTTTCCCAAAATATATTTTTTTGTGTCATTTACCAGAAGAATATGTGCCAAAATATGCATGATTTGCGATGAATTTACGACTTATTTTATTCTGAAAAACAGCTTGGAGTATTTTGATTTTGATAATTCGCTAAAAGAAGTACTTTCAAAACCAAATATTTCGGGTCAAAATTCCTGTACGAAATTTGCTTAGAAACATTACGAATTTAAAGGAACTAAGAAATTATACTTACAATTCGTTAAAATCTAAGAAAACGTAAATAATGAATATTCATAAAATGATTAAAATATAGGAAACAGCATATTTTGCTAAAATGTACGAAAATTAAGCAACAACAAAAATAGGAAATAGTTTTATACATTTTTAAAATATTTTATGAAAATATAAGGCTTTTGAAAAATATCCACGGCTGTCTTAAACCATTTCGATGTTTCATGAAAAAGTCGTGTTTAGCATGAAAAAAACAGTTAAATTCCCAAAATTCCCCAAAAATTACGTAAAATTCTTCTCTTTCTCGTTTCCTGCATTATCCGAAATCGAGCCAAGTGTGTGTGTGTACATGTTTCTAGATCTAGGTCAGTGCTTTTCAAATTTTTTGGGTCTCATGACCTCTCCACTCAATGGTTAGTAGCAATGCGGAATCTAAAACCAATGACCTTTTCAAATTTGTTCAGCTGAGTAGATTTCAAATTTTAAAAAACGGAATAGCTCGGTTTCGTTAACCATTTAAATCACTATCAAAAATGCACTTCGATTTCCCAAAATTCCTCTTGCAATACTTTGAAACAATCATAACGGTTTCGATGTTGAATTGTTAAGCAGTTTTAGGACATTTAGGACTGCATTTTTTCAGGGCTTTTAGAAACCTTTTTAGGACATTTATGGCTTAACTTTTGCAGTACTTTTTCAGGACTTTTAGAAACCTTTTTAGGACGTTTAGGGCTTCATTTTTGCAGTACTTTTTCAGGGCTTTTAGAAACCTTTTAAAGACATTGAGGACTTCATTTTTTGCAGTACTTTTTCAGGACTTTTAGAAACCTTTTTTAAGACATTGAGGACTTCATTTTTGCAGTACTTTTTCAGGACTTTTATAAACCTTTTTAGGACATTTATGGCTTTACTTTTGCAGGACTTTTATAAACTTTTTAAGATATTTAGGGCTTTACATTTGCAGTACTTCTTCAGGACATTTACAAACCTTTTTAGGACATTTAGGGCTTTATTTTTGCAGTACTTTTTCAGGACTTTTATAAACTTTTTAAGATATTTAGGGCTTTACTTTTGCAGTACTTCTTCAGGACATTTACAAACCTTTTTAAGACATTTACAAACCTTTTTAAGACATTTAGGGCATTACTTTTACAGTACTTTTATAATCTTTTTAAGACATTTAGGGCTTTACTTTTGCAGGACTTTTATAATCTTTTTAGGACATTTAGGGCTTTACTTTTACAGTACTTTTAGGACGTGTTTGCCACCCTGAGCTGTATAATTGTAAGTGCACAATGCTCGAAGGAATTAAGTTTCCTGGTGCCAATCGGATGACCTTTCAAGGACTTTAACAACCCGCAAACATCCGGGGTTAATGGAGCCACAATTTCAAGCATTTTTTTCAAGTAAATACGCAAAAGCTAGCGCCCTATCAGTCAAGGGATGGGTCCTTCTCCATCCAAAGCACATTAAATGGGAGGCCCTCTTATCCGAACTCGTTTTGTAAATCGTGCAAAAAATCCCCGGCGTTTTCAGCCCGAATCGGTGGCCGGGAGGTCTTCCCGAAAGCACATTTACGTCGGCCCGTTGCCTACCTGCAGTTGTCAACGTGTATAAAATCCAAAAAAAACCCCGACCCCGAATGGGGATTTCTGGGTTAGCGGAGGTCAATCGTTCAATGAAGAAGGAAGGGTACGAGCTTAATTGATAGCCGAATATAAGTTGCCGTTTAAAGGTCGCCACGAATTAACGCCCCGAGATTAGCCGATCGTTAATGAAGTTAAAACAACCGCTAAAATTACCGATTATTACACGAGTTTTATAACAAAATAAAGTCTCCCATTTCATGCATATTCGAGGGTTAGGCCTAACGAAACCGGATGGAACACCCGCGTTCCAAAGAGACTGTTCCAATGGAACGCCTCCCCGTTTCCCTTTCGAAATATACGAAATCGGATAGGTTTACGGAGAAACGAGGGCTCACCTGGTCGGCCAGATCTTCGGCTTTGCTGAGGAATTCATTTTGGGGAGCCATGTCAGCGATGTTTCATGAGGAAAAGAAGCAACAAGAGACACGTTGACTGCCTCGTAGGCTAGTACGAAAAGGTGGCCGCTCTGCGCATGCGCCCACCGCAACGTCCGGTATGAATAGAACGCGTGACGTCAGCACGGGATGCGAGGGGTGGGGTCACGGGATCGAAACCCGACTGTGACGGCAGCTTTTTTTTCCCTCCCTCTCTTTTAAATAATTATTTTAAAACACAATACTATGAATTAAAAAAAAAATATTACGTTCGTCATTTTTCCGTGGAAGAAAAAAAAAAGGAAATAGGCCTATAGGACTTTTTTCAACAGCTATAGAATGAATTTTAATTTTATTTAATGATGAGATTTAAATTTCATTCACAGCTGCGGTGATTTTCCTGTATTTTTGCAAAATATCCTATATTTTAATAATTTTAAGAAATCATAATTCAGGCATCCCTAACATCCTATATGTTCCTGTATTTTTGAAATTTCAGGCATCCCAGACATTCTAAATCCTATATTTCTTATTTTTTGTTAAATTATCCTAACTTTTCCTGTCTTTTAGCAAAATATCATATAATTCCTATATTTCAATGATTTTATTTAAGTCGTAATTCAGGCATCCCAAACGTCCTATAAATCCTATAATTCCAATTTTGTGCTTAATTATCCTATATTTTAGCATAATCTCCTACATTTCCCATATTTTAATAATTTTATTAAATCATAATCTATGAATCCTATAATTCCAATTTTGTGCTTAATTATCCTATATTTTCCTGTATTTTGGCAAAATATCCTGTATTTCCTGTACAAAACTTGTGGACTAAAGAAAACAAGAAATGATACCCACAATTCGTGAAAAAATATAAGAAAGACTTCATAAAACGATTAAAAAACAGGATATTTAAACAAAAAAAATAGGAAACATGGGATTTATAGAATGCCTGCATTTACTACAAATGTAGTTTGAAGTTGTAGTGGAAATCGGTGGAATGAAACTGAACAACATTGCCAGTGGTTTACCTGCCACGGCTTCGTCTTACCACGTCCCGCGGAGGTTGGCGGTCGTCCTCGCCCGATGGCGCTGCCGGTCAGCGCCGGCAGCGCCCCCCAGCGGCCGAACCCGGCAAAACCCAGCGGTTATTCGTACAGACTGGAAAAAACAGAAACCGCTAGCGATGAATTCAATCTGTTTTAATGTTTTGTACAGAGTGCATATTGAGCAGAACAATGTAACAAGAAATTGGTAAGTGGATCGACTGACTCGTCCACGATATCAACGAGTGACTTCCACGCCGGCGCCATTTTGGATTTTTGCGGTTGAGGGGGTACTGGGCACGGGGGGAACACTCGCGACTCACAAGTTCAAACCCATCGGTCGGAAAAAACACGGCTGAAAAAACGGGAATGTGTCAAGGAACGCGAGCCAGCGTTACCGTCACCAGTCGAATGCGAAACAAGGGCGGGCGGTTAGTTTAAGAGTTAGTGGTCCGGCCAGTCGTGCTTGACCGGCGTCCGATCGAAGCGCGGGCGGTGAACACGAGCATCTTTCGGGCTCTTCGGTCCCGCGGAACTTGTCCGCATTGGAAAAGCTACATTATAACAGCATGTAGATCGACATCGTGCCGCTAGGACAATTCTGCGGCATTTCAAACTGAAGTCCCACAAATGATTAACCTTTATTTTTTTAAATCCTCTATTTTTAAAATTTTTTTTTAAACATCTTACGCGGATGTCCGTAGCTCATCCGCTGCTGCGTTGCCTTCATTATCGGCATTCGTAAGACGGCTTAAAATTCATCGTTTTTAAAGTGATTGTTCCCCGGCAGCATTCATTCGAACTAAACATTAAAAAAAAAATTGAGAAAAATGCATGATACTCCGCGATTGCGGGCTCTTTAAAGAGACCCGAGCGACTTCCCGTTCGCAACTGCTAACGTCACGATAAAACCAGTTAATTTTCCTAGTGTTTGGTTATTTCGCGTTCGGGAACCGCAATTCGGACCACGATTCGGGCCCAGGTGCTAAGAAAACACTATTTTTTTTTTCATTTTGATTTTTTGAAAATCAGCTCGGTCGACTTCATAATTTGGTTCTTCCGAATACGGTTACGGGTTTAGGATGCTCTTCGAAAGCCACGGCTATTGCGGTAAGGGGAAGAGGCCCTCGGCCTAACCCTCCAGGAGGACCGTTTGCCCAAAATCCAAGCGGCTCGTGTTCTCCGCGCGCGATCGATGCGGCTGCGAGGTCTTTGCGGCACGGCGGTCGATGGGCTGTGGGAAGAGAAGGAGAAAGATGTGAAAGGGTTGGAGGAGCTTCGAGGAGGCCGAGGGTGAGATTCGAAAGGATCACTAATCTGCAAGATCTTCCCCGAAGGATGATTGCAGTTCCGACAGGGTCTTGAAAACGGACCCGATTCCCGAAGCGGGGTTGCGCCGGGTTCCGGATGCCCGAAGGCGGTCGTCCGAACGAACGGGTACGTGGTTTTTTTTTCTCTTTTGGCAAAAAAGTGCGGCTAAACCTAAGAAAGCGCAAAACCCTGCGAAAGCAGAATTGCAGTCGAGAACTACTGAGCATGAAATATATTTCCCAAGTGAAGCGGTGGAGAGGTTTCGGTACTTGTTCCGCGAGGGTTACTCATCGGCTCGGACGACCGCGCTCCGGAGCATCCTTCGTCGATTCCTTCGTCGGCAGAGTCGGAGCCGGAGTACGGTCCACGCCACGTTTTGTACTGGTGATATGACGGTGAGAAAGTCGCTGTTGTGTGTCTGTTGAAAAAAAGGAATAACTCAAGAAAGTAAGCGGAGTGAGTATTAGGAATGAACCGACAGGAAATTGGCAGTTTGACGACACGCTGCCGTCTTGGTCGTGTGAAAAAAGCGAAAGCGCGGAGGAATCTCGGCCGAGAGTCCGGAGAGTCCGTTGCGTGATGCGTAACCGGTCGATGAAATGGCCCTTTTAATGCGTGATCGACGTCAGCATCCTTTGTTCTCTTATTTTGGTAGCCAAAGTGTGAATGCTAGGGCGATCCCAGAAATATTACTTGCGACCATAACACGGTACCCCTGGAGTAATGCGAATGATCTTTCGAGATAAGACAAAAAAAATAAAAAAATAAAAAAATAATAAAATTCACCATCCCCCCCTGGGGTCCGGAGCCCTCGGCACTCTCGCTCGAGATTCCTCGGCGCGGTGATGCCACGCGGCATCTTCGCGGTCTCTCGGAAGCTGGATCCGACCGCGCGGTTTTCGGCAGCGGCTCCTCGTGACGCCTCCCAGCGGACGATCTTGGTCGAGACGGAGACGGGCGCCCCGTCGGAATGAGAGAGAGATAAGAGTGTAATACTTTATGTACAGGCGTGCGGAACAGTTTTCCCCGATTGGGGATTTTGCGCACCACTACGCGTTTCTTTAAAAAAAACTCGAGAGAAGAGAAAAAACGGATGGACGCTCGGTATTGCACGGTATTAGAGGTGGAAAAGAACGGGACCTTTTTTTCCGTCGGGTTCGAAAAAAACTGGCGCGAACACGTCCGGCATGCATGGAGTGGAACCGCAGCGTGTTTGTATGTGTGTGTGTGTATATATATATATTTATATTCGAGCAAATTGTAGTAGCGGCGGTCGGTGCGTTCGCACTGGTTGTCCGCGAAGAAGATCACGCTCGCGTCCTCGAAGAGATGCCTCGTGCCGGAGAATCTGCCTTAATCGCTTTCCGGTACATTCCACCATCCACCAAGCGATCCGATGGTTGGTGGTAGATTCGGCACGCATCCTCGTTATTCGAGCGAGCAGACGACGCGAGCGGACCGCCCATTGGTCGTCGAAAGTGGGCGGGGTTTCCGGGTGCCCGAAGCCCCTCCCTCAGGGGAGTGGCATACGAGAGGGTGGGCGTTTCCTTTCGGACACTCCGGCGGAATGATTCAGCGGGTTGCTGGGACCGTCGTCCGCAAGAGAGCATCCTACGAGCGCAACACGTTAAGGCAGTCTCCGCAGCTGCGATGCATAGAACAAGTCGAAAGAGCGAGAAGAAGAATGGCGGCCAGGGGGGCGTCACCACCGTCCGCGTCCCTTCCCCCCAGCGGCCTGGTTTCGAAACGACGCACTGCGAACCGGCCATCAGCCGGGACAGAGGGACCGAAGCACGCGCACTCGGTCGTCGATTTCAGTCGGTTTTTTTGTTTTTTTTTCTTAAAAAAAAGAGAAATTTTTCATAAAATGGCACTGGAAATGGCAGGGTGCGCGGGCAGGAGGCGCCGGTTGTCTCCCTCCAATCAGTCGAGGATCCGTCAAGCAGTCCGAAATGTCTTAATTCCCTCTCGGCATCATCAATCTTCCCCCGGGTTGGCCACGCAGATGGAGCCACGACCGCGCGAGTTCGATTGGCAGCGTTCACTGCCCACGAGGTGGAGTCGAAGCACTGATGGGCGGCGCTTCGGGGCATTCGCACCGCCCAGGAGGTGGAGCCGCGACGTTCGTTGTGCTTCTATTGGTTAGATGGCTCATTTCAGGAAGTGGGGCCAGAGCCACAGGATGCTATCGGTCGATTGCTCCGCTTACTAAGCGGACCCCCAGTAATCCGCCTCGGTGCCATTGGCCGGATGGATCAGTCCCGCCCAGTAGGTGGAGCTTGGGAGGTAGGCTCCGCCTCTGCGATTGGTCGGAAGGGTCAGCCGTGCCCAGTAGGTGGAGCTCGGGAGATACGCTCCGACTCCCATTGCGGCGTAAAGGGTTAATCACGCCCAGTGGGTGGAGCTTGGGAGGTAGGCTACGACTTCCGACGAGTCCTAGTCTCCCGATGCTGCCGAGTTCCCCGGGGGAGGGGCCGAGCGATTCGCGGCGTGGAAGAGGAGACGATCACAGAACGACACAGTCTCGACGAGCGTTCGGATGTCGCCGCCGTGGTGGTTGCTGCCGTTGCCGTTTCGTTTTTTATTGTCAACAGTGAATTAGCTGCCTGAAAGAAGGCGTGGCTTAGCGGGTGAGTGGGCGTGGTGGTGTTTGAGGGGAGGGGGGCTGGGTTTTCAAATGGAGTTCCTGTACGCCATCCAGTCGGCGTAGAAGGTGCTGCCCTCTCGGTGGCTCCAGCTCCAGGGCAGGGCAGGGACGGAGCCAGCCGGGGACAGCACTAGCCGTCAGACGGCGTTCTCTTGCACCACCACGTGCTGCGGCTGCTGCTGCAGGCCATAGTCCGACTGATTGGAGGCTACTGCATCGTAGTCGCCGTCGTCGTCGTTGCGGTGACGCCGCCGTCGCAGCCGCCGCCGCCGCGACACCAGGGAACGCAGGAAGGCCCCCAATGCGCCAAGGCGAGAACGATGGCACCCATCAACAGGATGGTCCCCGAAACATTCAGACGGAAAATGTGGGGCCAGGATTTGGAGAGCATCCAACGAGGTTTTTGTTTTGTTGTGGGGGAAGATTTTACGTAGCGCACGAAGAAGAAAAAAAAGAGAAAAGACACGAAAGAAGGAACTGTTAGTATTGGTTAGTACGAGAGACGGAAGAGAGATGCTGCGGAAAAGCAAAGCAAGGGTCAGCGGTTAAGAGATTGGCGAGCTGTTCTAAAAACGGGGCAACAGCGCGTCTGTCTCTCGCGGGAACCCAGACGACACAGATGATGTTGCGGAAGGCTTCGGAACTGCGTTTTCTCAAAAGCGCAGTCCGCGGAGCCATCGCAACTTCATCCACAGACAGGGTATCGAGGAAACCCTATTCCCCCCCCCCCCTTCCAAAAGTTGGTAAATGTCAG
>JAQIXS010004229.1:0-15694 GCA_034700785.1 Rossiulus vilnensis
GCAATAATTAACCAGCTAACAAGCAATTTAGGAATAGGTGTTTTTTTAACTGGTCATTGTGCCACTAGCCAACAGAGCCTTCAACATCTTGAAAGAAAATAATTTATACTACAGTTAGTTTGTGAATCAATCACCCTTCAAGACATAACATACAAACTGGACTTAAGGCTGGGGATGGAGAGAACACCAAATCGCAACCTTCTAAACGTGTCCATTTCAACATGTCCAATTATTCCATCAGAGGGGCTAACATCTTCTGAAGTCAGGTGTACATGTTGGTTGAATTCTTTGAAGTCCTGCTGAAGTCATCGAAGTCCCACTGAAATCAATGAAATCTCATTGAAGTCTTTGAAGTCAGGTGTACATGATTTTTAAGAGATGTTAGCCCCTCGATTCCATCAGTTACCTAATTTTTTTTCCTGAACTGAAATAGGCCTTCGAATGCATGCTACGGATTGCAAGGTCATTCCAGCCTCCCAAGGATGCGAACTAGCTTCATAAGCAACGACTGAAATTCGTTTGTATTTACCTTTGAGGATGGAAATTCCGTACAAAAAAAGACGTTCTTTCTCACCAAAGGGTCCTTTTGCCTCAGTAAAACGAGTTTATCTCAAAAGACAAGGGAACGTGTCACCCCCAAAAATAATTCGCCGATGCTTATTGCCATCCGTCAAGTGTCAACATTTCCCGAGGCGTCCTGACCCCACGCGGAGAGTCGTTCCCAAAGTCCACCCCAGTCGTCAAGTGGACCTACCGGTTGCGTCTGCAGCCTGTTCTAGGCCTATATTCCGAATTCGGCTACATTAGAAAACATTTCGGCATGTCCTGCAGGCATGCAAAGCGGCCATGCTTGGCTGTGCGGAGGACAATTGGTACAGCAATTAATCAAGATGATTAATGGCCAAGCAGGTCTTTTTTTTTTCTCATCGTCGGCAGCAGCCGGTTTCAGGCCTATTTGGGAGAGGAATTCAACCGTTATGCGCTCTCGACACAAGTCCGCGCATGCGTCTTCGAAACTAAGCTCAGATCGTGACGTCAATTGCGCACTTGTCCCAAACGTTTATGGCGAATGAATATTCGGCGTGTTTGCGAAATTTATTTTCGCCGCGAGGGGGAGGTATTCGTTCCGCACGCACGCAGCTGTTAAAAAATTATAGCTGACCGTCTATTTTTTTACAAAAAGTTTTGAAGTAAAAAAAGTGCAACGTGAGATGAAAAGGCCAAAAAGTCTCCACATCGACAATTTTTTTTTTATTAAATAAGAAAGGACTTTCGGATAACACACGCAGCTCTAAATGGAGCACATGATTTTCGTGGAGAGGGCGAGTCTGAGGAGTTAGGCTGCTGAAAACTTAAATACATGTATTGTGGGAACCCAGTAAACTAATGTAGCCATTTTCAGCAATGCACAAGGGGTGACAAATAAAAACTTTAGAAAAGTCAATAGCTTTAAAGGTCTTCTACTGTAGGTTATGATCTGTTAACATTCCAATAAAACGTTGTAAAAATATACTTTCGAACGAAATTATCACTAAGAAATAGTAGCAGTTTTAAATTTTTATTTGGTGTTAAACAGTCAATAGCATTATAATAAATCCATGTTAAGGGTACTGGACAATTGACACTAGGCTTGTTAGTAAAATGCTTGTGTTTAATTACGTAAATTACGTAAAAGTGAAACACTCATTTTTCTCTTATTTTTGAATTTTCTTTTGACCTGCCTAATTAGGCCTATGTTCTAATCACATGATTAGAAAAACACGTTTGAAGACAAAATGATGTAAAATCAAGACTTATTGCGTGTACAGTCTATATATATATAAAGAACAACCATCCCACCGAAATTATATTCTCCAATTCCCTGACTTTACAATGTTTTTGGAAGGAATTTATTGACTATCACAAAAAAAGTTGTGCTATAGAACATGGGAAATTCTGTACTATTACATAAGTGCTACTGGATACGCCCTCTGTCGAGCAGTAGCCTACCATGAACAATTAACAATTGTAAATTTTTTTACTGATTATAATTGTTATCAGTTTCAAACTATTCCTTCCTCACCCAGCAGTGCTATCTCTTATTTCCTATTTTACAACTGTTGTTTGCTCAAAATGTCGCATGCATGACATCCGATTTCGTGACGTCATCAAATCTCAATGTCACTTTAAGCAGGGCCTCTGAGAGGTCCGCTTAACAAGCGAACTTCCGCCTCCTTGCATGCTCAAACAACAGGCACCAGTCAAGCTAAAGTGTGCGTGCGCACGTCGCCTGACGTCAGGTGAGTTTGATGTGATTTGTTCCGAAAGGGTTGCTCGCTGAAAGTGGAGAGGAAACAATGGGCAAGTGTTCTGACAGGCGAGAGCCACGTGCGCGCTCAAAAGGTCTGCCCAAAAGTCAGTGAGTGGCACACGGCGACCGCCAAGTGGGTCAAGCCAAGCACCCCCGTTGTCAAAACGCTGAAATCGGCGTGCAAATAATACATGTGCATGGAATTTCGCGTGTCGAAATGAATGAATTTAGCGTACGAGGCAAGCCGCCAAGAATCTTGACAAATTCCCTGCCTCGTTCAACGCATTGTGCGGTTGCGTCGCACATTTCTGATAGATGAGCGTCTTAGCAGCTGCGAAGCATAAACTGTTGTCTTTTGTGAGAAACACGCCGCTCACACCAAGCCCCGGAACATGTACTTTTAGAAATTTGCAAGCTTTTGCAAATACTGTAATTTGCTGAGCAACCATCAACATGTCACCAAGACGTGAGGGAAATATTTTAATAACTTAAGAAAAGGGTGTTTTTCAGTTCTGTTAAAATAACTGCTGTTTTAGGAGCTATAACTAATAGACAAAACTATTACGTAGGTCTATATACACATAAAACCAGATAATGTTTTGGTTTTATAAAGAGATTATCGACAAAATTGTCAAATTCGCGTCGTTGGATTTGTAGAAATCAGTATGAATATTTTACACTATTATAAATTATGGGGAAAATATACAAAACGCCAAAAAAATAAGAACACTAGTTGTAAACTACTGTAAAAGTATATTACCATTTCGAAGCTTTTTGCAAACTAGGCCTATTTTTGTTTTGGAAACAGTAAATTCCTAGTCTATATCAAATCCAAAATCCATGTTATTCATATTTAAGAGCTATCTAAAGCATTTTCGATTTTCTCTTCTTTTTTAATCTTGCGTAAATTTGGTTATCAGGTGTTGAAAGTCATATAGCAGAAAAACAAAGAAAAATATCGGTACATGGAAGACCATGTTACTTTCTCCGAAACTTAGGTTTCTCTTGAAGTAGCCAGTTATAGTTTCTGTGGAAAAATATCCTTCAAAACACGCTCAAATCATTATCATAGAAATATTACTGTGTAACTGCAATGCAACCTGAGTACACAAAATTTGGCTGTTTATCATTCGACCTTATTGCGTGTGGACTAATGGGGAGAAAGTCAAAATTGGGTCGTTCTGCATGGACCCCAAACACAAGTGCATGTTTCTGGAGAAAATAAGAGTGGAGGTTTTTGTCAGCTGTTTGCCATTCTTAACCACTGTGCATTCCTAAACTGACACAGGCAGACATTTAAATTTCGACAAGTTACGTTTTTGAGCTGGCTTTGCATATTCAAAAGGAAAACTAAATTCGAAAAGTTTGCGAGCTTACGTGTCAAGCATTTGAACCGCACGCTTATGACAACGACACGAGACACGCGTGTTACGTAATTCAATTCTGACCTTGAACCTTCACCAAGAGATGCCGTTTGCATGAGCACGCAAGCAAGAAATGAAGTGAGGTAAATTTCAAGTTACCCGAGCCATTATTGATTTTCTGCCTTGCTTTCAATGCGCGATGTAACCCCCTATAAAGGAACATACCATTTTCGATAACGCATAGGATCGAAAAACAGTAAGAACCACTGTACGTAGCAGCAAAAACAAAAGGTCCCTGAGCATTGGTGTAATCAGGGCAAACAAGCAAACTTAAATTAATTGAAAATAATTATACATGTAATAATGGCGGAGCTGGCCAATTATTAATCACAGAACGTGAAAAACATTAATTGAAAACTGGACTGGCCGGTTTATTTTAAACCAAAGAAAGAAGAATTAAAATTTTCAAAAACATTTCATTTCAGATTATTTTTTCAAATTATCATTTGGCAATGTTGCAAGGTTAGATCAATTGTTTTTCAAGGATTAAAAATGGTTTAGATGGTGTTTAAGCATTTAATTAATGTAATCAAGGTACAGTACATGTAAGTAGAACCTATGGCACAAGTCCACCCTTGTAGAAACATTACTGGTTTAAGTGTGCTTGAGTCTGGGTGCTTCAAATACTTAATAGCAAGGCTGTATTTATATTTATCATGTAGGATTAGTCGTCCGCCCTTTAGTTATAGAAAAAAATGGAATAAACATGGGAAGAAGCCGTTATGAACCTCCAAAGCCCATCTTCTGAGGTCACTAATGACTTAGTTTTTTTTTTATAACTAAACGCAACATTTTCAAGATAAGTGAAACGCGATACCCCATGGTGGACGATCAATCCTACGCATGGTAAAAAATAAACACAACCTTGATATCAAGTAATTGAAGCACACTTACAGTATTCACGTCAGTATTTTTATAATGGTAGGAATCTACCATTAGTTTCGCGCAGTTGCTAGCATAATAACAATACTAATTTTTTAAGTGAGTAAATACATCGGACCCATGCAATGAGAAACCAAAGCCCTAACTGCATTATGAATTGAGCTCTGCTCTTGGTTTCTCGATGCTATTTTTACAGGCCTAATAATGCAAGTTTCATGGTCATGTTTTAGAAGTTTCCACCTTGAATTTCGAATGGTCATGGCTACAAATGTGCGACCCTTTGTGGATCAATTGTATGAGCTTCAATAATTCGAGCATGCAGGTTGCACAGAGAACAAATGGCACGTTCTTCGGCCCACGAGTGGTTGATCCAGTACAAGCGTACTAGCCTCGGCCTGAATCTCAAGGCCATTACTGAAACGGTGACATTGGCGAGTCCACAGATTCTCAGACGGAACAACAAGGGACTGTAGCGATTTAATGTCCAAGCGATTCCTCCACTTTTTCCATCAGCGAAGTCAACAGCCGAGGGGAAGCTGATTGCACAGCAGCGCTAAGAAGCTCCCCTCTCAAGATGGTTTCAGCGAAACCGGACCCCTTCAACCGCACGCCATTCATCACTCATCATTAGGGTCCTAACCAGGCGGGCCCGAGGGACCCAAGAGGAGGGTCCGCGCGGCACCATTATTACGCTGGCGCCCCGAGGGGGAAAAGGGAATGCCGCCGAGGAGGACAATGCGCGGATGACGTCATCGGGAGGGATATTTTTAGAGCGGCTTCTGTGCACCGGCGACTAACCTGAATACGTCGAATTTTCAAGCATCAGGTGGCGCCAAAGGACCTCCCAAATATGGACGATGGTGTGAATCTTTTTTTTTTCTCAATTTTTTTTTTTCAAATTTGGGAACGTAATCCACAGTGAGTATGAATCATACTGTCAACAAATAACATGAGTGATCAATACCCAATTTATTGAAAGAGTCACCAACATCAACTGTAATATAACTGACATATCTAACTAGCCTAGTGCCAGACCTTATCTTGTCCAGAACAGAATTGCCATTGGAGCAACGCAACAATGCACCCAAGTGGAATTTGGGGAGAGCCATGATTCTATCCCTGAATCCATCACTTCGTGGCCCCCACAAAGAACTACACTCCGACTGGTCCAGAACAAGAAGAATTTGAACACGGATTTAGAAAGCGGATGAGCTTGGAGGTGGTTAAAAAAGGACAAAGGAGGATAAGAAAGAGGAATGGATATTTGACGATTTCTGTTCTGAAACTTTGAGGCAAACCTTCCAATAATAAATCCATTTCCGTGATTTCTGTACATTTTATTTCGGAATGCAAAATCGCAGACGTGCTGCCATATTCGCTCTTCAACTCAAGACTTGCCTAACTTTGAGAACTTGAGATGCCCATTTTTCATGGGTTTCATTGAGAGTAAAAAGATTATAATTTTTTTTTTAGTTTGTTAAATTTTTCAAAAATTTTAATTGGTAACTCAAAAATGTTTATGGAACGAAAATTTGAAATTTATAATTGGAAATTCATAAATTCAAAACTCAGACTCTATAGTGGAGAGCGAATTTTACACGAGAAAAGTTAATATGGGAAAGTAAAAAATGTTTTTTTTTTGCAGATGGGCATCCTTTTGGGTACGCTTTAATACCTCCGTCCATTATGTCGAGAAATTGACGCCAATTTTCCGGAAAGCAGCCACTCCACTTTCGAGCTACGTGTATCTACCATCCATTTTTTGACGTCACATGTGAACGACCCTTTTTCCACCGCCTCTAAAATGCCCTCAACAAAACGATTAAAGATGGTTAGGGGAAGGTGAAAAGCCAAGAATGACGTCAAACCAAGGCCTAATTACCGCCTGTTGGCGCAATGGCAGCAGGGCACGCATTTCGGCAGCGGACAGCGAACGCCCCCGTGCATCACGATGGCGATCAAATCGTCATCCACTGCTCTTCAATAATTGAATCGCGATGGCCTCAGTTCAGTTCTCAATGCGCCCATTGTGCGCCCCTGCGTTTATTAACTTTGCACCAGCCTTTAATTTATTGTTAGCGTTGCTCCCATTTTTCAGTCGGGCCAACGAGAGCCTTTTCACGGCGCCCCGGGCAACAACTCCTTCGGTCTCGCAATCTCCCAAAAGGATCAATTCGCGCAAAAACACGCCACAAAAACGCCATCCAGGGAGCAGATAAGATGCGGCCATCTGGCCAATATCAGATTACGGGGCGAAAACGCCAACACGCCGGCTTATTTATGAACTGTGGAACTGTTTATGACCCGTTGTAACCCAGAGTGCCCCATTGACGGGGCGCTCCCAAGCGGCCTGCACGGCACCTTGTCATAATATGTCAGCGCCATTTTGGCCTAGCCAATTTTAGCAGAACGAGAAAGCAGCGAAATGGGTCCCCTGGTGGAAAGATCAGTATAATCAGTGCAGTCGATATCAGTACAAATATACTGATATTAGTATAAAAAAGCGATTTCACTAACCATACAGCCGGAAGGGGTAGACCCCTTAAGGGCTTTGATTCTTCTTCTACTACTGGTATAAGCAGTTCCAAAAACCACTATAATACTGATATCACTAAGCATACCGATATCAGTAGTCCCAAAAACCAGTAAATATATAGGGTCTAGTGATATCAGTATAGATACTATAGAATCATGCTGATATTAGTAGAGAATCCCATACTGATTCTTTTCTCGAAGATCATGGGTCATGATTGTTTATTAGGAGTTTCCATGTTATTGCACTGAACCATTTTGGATAATGACATTTAGGCCCCATGACAGTACGTGTATTGTCAAACATGCATGCATTGCCAATTAGCTTAAGCGCATTAACAGGGTTCTCATCGAAATTAAATTCTGAACTTGACCTGATTTTTACACGTTTATGGAAAAAGTTTCCTGACTACCAAAAAAAACATTTATGTAATAAAATGAAAACAACATTTCCCAAGTTCCCCTTTGAAAGTTTCTCACGAACTAAAAAAGAAAAGTAGGGAAATTCTCCAGTATGGTATAAATGTAAGTGATATGTCCTATTTTGAGCAGAATCAGAAGTAATCATGTGAGACTTTTGAGAGTGCGGCGTTTCGGCTGACGAAAGTTTCCTTGACGTTCCAGGTTTTCCTTGTCAGTGGAAACCCTTATCACCAATCGCTTGATTTAACTTAGGGGCAATCCACAAATGACGTCCCCCTATCCCCTCTCTAGGCCATCAACTGTAGTTAGACACTCCAGTACATGGACACTCATCACAACTCCACCACCCCTTCCCTGTCAAAAAGACGTTACTAATTTTAATTAAGAGTACCAAAAACTGATGTCAAGACGACTTATATATTTCATTCTGTAAAATAACACCTCATTTCCACAAAACTTAACGTGAAAATTCTATATACACTGTACATGTTTATGACATGTTTCCTTAACGATCCGATCCTATATATAGTTCACTAACACAGTATCCTTTTGTGACGTTTTTTTTAAGTTATTAAATTGAAAAAGGGTTTTTGTCTTATAGGTTTTTCAAATCCTTAGCTAGAGGTGCAATTTAACTAATAAGGTATTGTATATGAATATGCACGTATAAATATATTTTAATTTATGTCAACGATCTGAGCAATTCCTTCTTCCGGTTCCAAATTTAGGTTTTTAACAGCTTGAAGCGACGCACATTGTCGCAGTCATGAAAGTTTGCGCTAGTCCTAAATCATAAGATTTACAGCCATACTTACAAGTCATAATCTGAATACATCCTACGTATCAGACTTTGCTTACCAGCAACACGTGCCAAAAACATTCATTTGAAATTTAAAAAACAAATGTCCTCGATAAAACATAAGGTTTGCACGGCCTGCTGGCCTGCATATTTTCCTCTCCTTTCGTACAATTTGTAAAAGAAATCTCAACTGCTAAAGTGTGTCGTCGAGCTCAATTAATAACCGAGATGAAAGTTTTTTTTATAAAGATAAGCTAATGAAGCCCTGGGGACAAGCTGCATCTCGCCTAAATATTAAAGTGTTTTAAAAGCGTGATCATGACGTCCGTGAACCCTTAGCTAGTCGTCGTGACAACGACAGCAGAAATTTTATCGCGTTTCTGGTGGAATGACACTTGGCCCTTACGGTAATGGGTACATGGAAAGATAAATGTAAATTCTTGTGCGAACATGACGTGATAGAAATACACGATTAACACCTGCTGTTCCTACTCGTTTCGGTGTTATATCAAGCGAAATTAATGAGCCATCACAAGCGTTATGGGCCTGCCTATAAATTTCGTCATGAGAACATACGAATTTTTCGATTCCCCACCCATAAATCAACAATGCCCATTAATAGAACTCCAAAACCGAATAAACGTTAAACGCCCCCATTAATTGTATGGCTTTCTAGTCTCAGAATCTTACGAATCGTAGACAGTCATGTAGTTTGAAACAAACTTTTAGTTATAAATTCTTATAAATTATTAAATACATAATTATTATTAGGTTTCGTAACACAAATTTTAATACAGCAAGCAGATTATTTTCATTTTCACACACACACACATTTTCACATTATTTTCTTCATTTTATTTGAGTTTCAAACAAGTGTTTTTGGCACGTAAGTAAAATCTGATGCGTTGGAAATATTCAATTTATTCACGTTCCCATGTTAGGAATTAATTTCCATTGTTTATTTGCTTCAGCTGTTAGCACAACGAGAACAAGCAAATGCATTTGGCGATAGACAAATATTTTGGCATTAATTTTCACTTAATTTTTAAACAACTGTTAACATAATAGGAAAGAACAATGGCAATTTACAGTGGTTGCACATTAATATCCATTTTTGTACTTGTAACAAGTTTCAAACAGATTGCAGGCATCTTCAGCGGTTTAATGCATTAGGAGTTAAAATTGTTTCCTTGGATACTCTACAAAAGTATCGCCGATTAAACAAAAACAGCAAAGAATAGATGAACAAAGGTATTTAACGCTTTACGATCCGTAAACACAGTGTTCACGCTACAGCCTTTCGTGCGTCCCCGCAGTGCTGCCCCCTGCATTTTTTTCTACTTTTCGGCTGACTGCCAGCTCTCGACTTCGCCAAAAACAATCCCCGGCCTTCTTCACGAAATCCGCCCAAGAAAGCAGCGAGGGTGAGACCCCCCCGGGTCGTGCGGGTGCATAACAATTAAGGATGCATGAGCGATTTATGTGGCATGGTACCCACGCGCCTCCCGACGGAGACCTCGTAACCCAGTAACCGTGGCGACAGTGGCGAGAGATCAACGTCCACTTCCGCTGACATTGTCTGACTCGGGAGGGCCGCCAAAAATAATCACTTTCAACAGGATTTCGCAGCGCTTGTTTCCACACAATGGCTTGTGCGTGGTGCGAGAAAAGGCAGTGCGTGCAGTTTGTGTCCTCCCCTTACATACCTTCGCAGGTAGGGGGGTCACTGGGACCCTTCGCCCCCAGTCCCACACGTTGGACAAAGTACAATTTGCACAAGCCGATGCAACAGTAATTGCAGAATCTTCAGAAAAGGCGGGCTTGTTGTGGCTGAATTTGTTGCAGGTCATGTTGCCTTAAATTTCCCTGATTATTTTTTATAGATGAGCGCATCTGCTAATCTTGAAGGCATTTTTTTTACAAACGTTACTAAATACTGTTTGATAATGGGAAAGCCGAAGTAGATTTTTTCACGAAAAAAAAATCAAGAATTATGGATTCTACCCAATTCCTTTATAAACTAGATCACAAAACATCGATTTTGTCTATTCCTGACTTGATAGGAAATCTACATAATATGTAAAGAAACTCGCCGTAGGTGAATAAAAAAAATTGATCATAAATTAAGTAAGGGTATTATTTGGTTTATTAACAATTACTTGCTGAAGAAACTAAGCAGAATGCTGTAAAAGAAATTTGAAAACAGATCCTAAACCACGAATTTCAGCCAATGTTTTGAATTCGAAATTTGCTTGGAAAATATTAATAGGTAAAGGCATGCCTTAGGCAACATTTCTCGGAAAATTATCACAAGTTACGGATTTTGGACCACATTTCTCTTAAAACGTCCAGCCAAACCATTTAAAATTCCCTGATTCAAAGTTATTTTTCAGAAAGCTGCTAACATTCCCTGATTTTTCGCCCTTAAATTTCAATTTTCAGATATTCGGGCAAACCCGACCCGAAAACATCCGTTTAGGCCCCCATGTCAAAGTATCGACGGAAAACAATTATAATTGAATATTAATAATGCCACTTACAGACGATGTTTACCCAGGTGCTCAGAAATTCGCACGATCCGTGGACGAACGACTGACGTTCGTAGTTAATGGGGCGTGAACTAACATTATTAACTGAGGCACATTATAAACACAATAATTGGGAAAGTTTTAGGAGGTAGGACATAATAGATTTTCTGCACATGATTATGAGATTCACCCTGCTGGATTTGAAGAAATCACGGTTTAAGTATATTTTATCATTATGACCTATCGATAAAATTTAAAGTAAAAATAAAAAGTTGAAAAAGTGACGTTTTTTTAAAAAAAACTGCAAAACGAAATATTGGTACTGACTAGAGTAAATTCGGAGTCTAGTTCAATATCTTATCTCAAAAGCCGTACAATTTATCATTCGTATCAAAACTGTCTAAAGTACATGTTTGTATTTTCCCAATTACGCTTATCAAGGATTAGAAGTTAACATCAGTATCCAGGAAAGTGTTAGAAAAAAATCGGCATCATACCTTACCGGATCATACAGCATTACATTGGCTGTGTATTTCGTTGTTTATGAATTCATCTCCCAGTCACATGAAGTGCAAGATTCTTCTTTAAATGTAGGCTACACGTTATATCCTTTAGGTCCTCTTTGAAATAGGCATATCAGTACAATGTACAAGAATAGCAGTATGCATCACCAAAATTAAGGCAAGAAATCAATTCGGGAATTAAATGTAACCAATTCAAAGCTCTGCAGACACCATGGGTTACAGGTTGTGAGGTAACATGCATTTTTTAATTATAATCCCGATCCATTGTATTTCTGTTCAAGCCGTAATGATGTGACATTGTTACCGAACTGAATATTGATTGCATAAGATCGCATGAATCCTGATGCATGCAACATACTTGTATTAATACTGATCGTTTAAGGTCGCACAAATCCTTTTATAGGGCTATGCAGCATTCTGTTTGTAATTCTGATAGTGTACAGTCGCACGAACGCTGATGCACATTGTCATTAATACTGATCATTTAGGGTCGCATGAATCCCGATGCATGCAACGCACTGTTGAAGTGATACTGCTCGTGTGTAGTTTCGCACAAATGCTATGTAGGGGCAGCATATTGTCAGTAATACAGATTGTGTATGCACATTGTCAGTAATACAGATTGTGTATGCACATTGTCAGTAATACATATTGTGTATGCATATTGTCAGTAATACTAATTGTATAGGTTCACACGAATGTTTCATTATACCGTCAGCAATAGGCCTACTGATCCTGTAGGATCGAACAAATGTTGATGCAGACTATCAGTAACACTGATCGTGTAGCCTAGGAAAACCCATTTGTTTTTGCAGACTGCCAGTAATATTGATCGTGTAAGGGTAACACTGGCACGTGTTTAACACGTTGGACGTTGAAATAGATCCTAACCGCATCAAGGCTCAGTTCCTCTTTAAAACAGTACGATCGCTCAGCGCAGTCCATTCACGCAACCCCTGGCGGCCGTACACGCACGCGATGCTCAGTTGGGATGACCTTGGATCGCCCTTGAGCAGCCTCCGCCTACGTCAGCGCATCCATCGCATGGCTAAAAAACCACAGCCCTCGTGGAAGCGGTTCACGTACTTCGGGAGACAACCGCTACAAGTATCGATCCGGAAGCAGAGCAGCATGCCGGGAAGGAAGGAAGGGGAAGCCGTTCAGGCTCAGCAGGCCCTAAGATCCCCTCCGCGCTCCCGGGGGCCATGGTGCCACTCAACTTCCGAGTTTTTCAGCCCGTTGGCCACCTGCGTCATTAAACCAATCTGCCCTTTGATCAGCTGTCTTTTGGGCGGGTTGTGAACGTCACGGGCAGTGATGAGGACGTGGGCAGAGACCGCTATCATCAGCCAGGATCTGTTTTAATGAAGCCTTCCCTAGACTTCGCTAGGATCATCGGGTTCGGATTTGCATGTAGAAGACCGCATATCATGTCACGGAAGATTCGACTAAATTTGAGGAGTTACTCATTTCAATTAATTTTAAAAACAACAAAAACGTATGGAAAATCCATTCCATGGATTGAATGGTGTGCTATGCGTGCAGCAGCATTCTTTGGAATAATTTCTAGGTTTCTACAGGATTTGGTAAAGTGAAATCAATGGACCTTAAAATTTGTTAAGCATGCTATTTCAGGGCATTAAGTCCAAGCTGTCAATTTACGAAAATTTGTCAATTTCTTAGAACAATTAGGACAAGCAATTCCTTTTCAAGCGGATTGGCCGATTCCACTGTAAAACGCTTTCAATACTTCCCTATTATAAAGTTTTAAAAAGTGACCCAAGAAATTATTTCACGACTTAAGACCTTCATTTAGCTACATTTCAAACTGTCTGCTGCCACACACGGCAGATTTTTCGACAGGTCAGTTGAAAAATTATGAAAATTCGATAAGATATGAAAATGCGACTGTAGTTTCTTCTGCGATCAAGAAGCTTCATAAATCTAATTAATAGCTTCCTTTATAATAAATAATCGACCTAAACATTGTGCCAAAAAACTACTTTCGAAGAAATTACTTTTTAATCCAAAAAGATGCCCATCATACAAAAAAACAAATACGTAGTTTTGTTTCAAATACCGTCATACCACCGCTAATTTTCCCGCGTTTAGAATTGGTCGTTCACTAGGGCCTGATATTTGTTGGTACACTTTAAATACGTTCCTTTTACTTAGCAACACAACGTCAAAAACGTTCCCCAACACCGAACGAATAAATGAACGGGAAGTCAATTTAATGTTCGTATTTCCCGAGAAAGGAAATGTTTACAATAAAGCCTTGAAAATGCTGCGAAAAGACAGCGACTCAATTGATTTATAAGATATCTTTTTCAACTACTAGCAATGCAAAATGGGGGAGCAAGTTATCACATAACTAACTAAAGCAGATATGAGGCTTATCAGCTCCGGAAGCAATCAATACTGTAAATTTATTACGTAGCTTACTCACGATTTGAATGGCACAGCAAATGGCTCCTTTCAAAAACGTATTATAACGGATAAATTCGAGAAAAATGAATGAATTTTTTTCAACTACAATCGGCAAGAATGATTGGTTCCTTAACCACCAAGAGTCGCGCTTACAAGTTTGTTTCAAATTAGCCAACACTGACCAATCACAAAATTCAGTTCTGGAACGAATTCACGATGCGCAATCAATTTTCAGTTTTGGTTGAAAGTTTTTATTATTGCCAAATTTGGTTTTCTCCATCTAGATTTTTGGAATTTTCGGGTTTTACATAAATAAAGGGTACAATTTCAAATGTTTTACACGTAAAGCCCCAGCTAAAGACATTCTACAGTGGGAAAAATAAATTCAGCAGTTACAACTGAAACCGAAAAGTTCACACCGCCGCAGAAGACGAAAAAACAACTAAATGATGTTGTTTCAAATTTCACATTTTTGGAACACACAAAATACTTTCCCAACTCGCTTTTTTATATATAATGAAACTGTATTCTTTACAAACGAAATTTAAAGTCGAATTTGAGTCATTCGATTTCTCCAAACTCCGTTCCCATTTCCAACCGATTTAAGGCTTACTCATCGCCCAGGAAAACTCGGGACAATGTCTTCAACAACAAAAAAATCCGATTTCCGAAACTGCAAACGTTGCAGAAAATCGACCCGACGAACACGAACGCAAATATTTTCAAGTGCGTATCCAGACTCCGCCGGGTCGTTATAGAAACCTCTCGATGCACGATGAAAGTGAAAATAAAAATAAAAATGCAGCAGCAGCAGCGGAAGTTCCTTCGGGATAGACGAGAAATCCAGACACGAACGAAGAGTGTAAGTGAACACTGCTCGGAATTTTGCCCAAAATGAATTTTCCACGTGCCGCATTGTGCCTCCTCCGAGATTGCTTTTCATCTCCCTTGAATAATTCGGCTGAGGGCCAGTCCACGATACGAGAGGGGGGGAGGGGGAGCCGAATCCTCGGACGGCAGTTTTATTGACGGTATTTCGAGAAGGCTATTAGATTATCTCGATCCCCAGGCGAAATCACGCCGAACAGCGTATCAGCCGCCTTGTCAACGCCTCTCCAGAGCACTCGCTGGAATTCAATAAATGCTAGACGATAATAAAATGCCGCAGAAACGTGCGCAAATAGACCGAGGGTTGCGGGCCTCCACCCCAATTACCGGGACATTAGGAGTCGTGTTCTGAGCGTTCCAAACGTTCTTGCGTTTTGCGAACTTCCAACGCCGAAGGAGAGTAGGTAGAACGGGTCGTTCCTTTGCTTGTGATCTTCCTTCCAAATGATGAAGGCAAACTGCTTCATCAGTTCATCCCTGCAAGCGTGTTCACAGTGCAAAGCTGATAACTGCATACTTCCGATAACATAACTTAGTCTTTGCAAGCTACAGAGCTGATAGTAAACTGTCTGATCAGTTAAGTTGATCAATACAAACTTTTAGATCGCTGCGTCAGCTCAATAATGCATAATGCAAAGTTGATACTGTAATTGCAGTTTTCAAAACGCAGAGTTCTTTGCAAACTGAAGATAATCATCAAGGTAAACTGTCTGATCAGTTGATCAATAACGACAGCTGAATCGCTGTTTCATCAGTTCATTGTTGCCAACTGTTTGATCACTGCGAATTTTTTCATAGCGCAAAGCTGATAACTGCATTCGTTAAAAATGCAGTTCTTTGCAGCCTGCAAAACTGATCAAGGAAAACTCATATCAGTTGCTTCAAACAAACTGCTTGATAGCTGCTTCACCACTGTAAACGGTTTCCCCCCCCCCCACCCCCCCCCCCCCTTAAATAGTCGATAACTGCATACT
>JAQIXS010004230.1:0-15692 GCA_034700785.1 Rossiulus vilnensis
GAGCAGGTGTGTGCCATACGTGCCTCTAGGTTAAGCAAAATTATATGAAGTTTTATCCGTGCTTGGGTTCGATTAATCGATATGTCTAGCCATGGGGCGGATTCTGGCGAGGCCCTGACACACTTTCCTTAGGGTAATAAAATGTTACCCCTCTCCTATTTTATTTCAAAATGTTGAGACCAGAAGTATGAAGAGCAATACATGGCGCTTTTCGAAGCAGAGAAAAACGGAACATGAAACGAAAAAACATCCATTTTCAAAAGGAGAAAAACAAGGGAATTTGGCTTTTGAGGTTAACTACCAACTGCCAACTGGAAATGGGTCCCAAATTCAGAGCCCTAGCGGCTTGTGAATAATTTATCCAGCCGAGCAAATGCGATTATCTTAACGCATTTTCTTGAAATATGTTATAAGCATAAATTTGCTTTTTGGTTTTACGCATGATTAGCTGCCTGGTATGTAGTTATTTTTAGTAATTCGTCATTAGGATCTGTAGTAGAATCTGATCGGTGGTGCAGGGGTTTGGTATATTTTAGGTAACTTTCAAGTTAAAATAGTGAAAATTGCTTGTTAAACACTTCACCAAAGATGTCATTTGTCAAACATTTTCATGCAATAAGACGACATATGCCCGATAATGTGTCTAAATAATGTAAAATGCAGAATAACCGCAAATGTGGAAGTGGCATTATTTTCATTAAAATTTCGTGTCATAATAGGGTGACAAAATATTAGAGATATTATGACTTCAGTTCTTTTATTAGTGAAAATGATGTTATTGTTGTTAAAGTAAATTTACTAGCATGTTCAGTAGCATATGAAAATTTATCTCATAGATTTTCCAAGAAACCAACATCTGGCTCAGTATTTTTTCAAAGAAATCGTTTATAAATCAACATTAATTATTATAAAATAATTAAATGTTTAAGAGACAAACATTATCAAAATCGATTAATGGTTATTGCTTCTTTTGTTTTTTTAACACTCCAGAACTCAGTTGCCATATATTACGCTTAAACGTGTTGTGTAGAATTGATCTGTTTTAATTGCATTTTCCAAACATTATTAATTATAACTATTTTTACAAAATAAACATTTATTCGCAGAAATGATTTCCCTGAATTTAAACATCTTATTATTCTATTGAGTAGCACATTCTCAATATTTTACTGTTATTGTTGTGACACCACTAATGGTGAATAATGCCCACCATGGTTACATCACTAACTGAATTGCGATGATGGATTTATCAAGAAATGCTAGCATAACAATTGATTAGTACATCTAATTGTGAATGACGCTTATAAAAAGTGAGCCTGAAATACTGAGATAGTAGTATAGGTCCTCTATACTGTGATTTGTTATTTTAAAGATCATCTTAATCAAGTTGGAAATAATGCATTTATAAATAAGATGAAAAGGAAAAATAAAACTTGAAAATTTATGGAGCATGGGCCTCTAAATGGTTAATTACCTAACGATGGTATTTTTAAATGTGAAAAGCAGTATTTGACCAGTGGTAAGTGATGCCCAATGGTTATTATTTTGATAATAAATTGGTCGTTTGTCTGTGTATTCGTGCCTAATGGGCTGGCATCAAGGACATTAAATGGGAAATATTTAATTATCATCGTTATGAATGTATTCAAGGGCCCAGATTGGCGTGGCTCGCTCCAGGGGCCCCAACAGACAAACATATGGAATGGCTGTTGAAAGGTATTTGAAAACTGGGTCGACACTTATTATGACTTTTATTAGGCTTATTATGAAATTGATGATGGCCGCAAATAGACTCTGCCTGGGCATCAACTATGTGAAAATCCCTTTGACCTTGGTGCGTAATACAGCTTTTTATTAAGCAGTCTAAAAATCCTTCATTAATGCTAATGGCTGGTTAATCGATTGCCTGACTAGCGAATTACGTGCCTGGCTTATGGCGGTCAGGAAAAACAACCAAGGCGCCATCTATGGTTGCCATACTCATCGTCATTTTACAGTGCACTGAACTTATCTAATTCAATAATTACCGGAGATTATCGAATGGAATCGTCTGCCTGTTTGCAAAATTACGGTCTGCATACATTTACTGTTAGACGAAAAATAAATGCAGAATGGAGCTTGAAATGAAATGACATTTTTACTCTTTCCGTTTTTAATTTATTTAATACATCGATTGTTTGCTAAGAAATTTACATTTTGCAGGGATTGATTAAAACTTAAAAATAAAAATAAATGTTAAGAGGAACATGACATAAAAGCGTACTTTGATATTTCCATTTTTAATATGTTTCAGTAAATTCCATAAAATTACCTAAAAGTAAAACTAAATTAAACTTTTTTTAAAAAACAACAACATTTGTTTGGAATACAAGTTTTCATAACATTGAAAGGAATACGACATTTTCAATATTTCCTGTTCTGATGTACAATAAATAGAAGGTTTATATTTAAAATATAACAGCTTCAAGCTTAATACATATGGGACAAGAATTGGAACAATGTTTTGAATCAATTTGCACTGCAATTTTTACAATGAACTTATAAAATGTATTTTTTAATTTTTAAAATGCATGAAATTTTGTTACTGTTACAGTATGTGCAGTGACTGGAGTGTTTGGACCCCACGATTACGAAACATTGTGGACGATTTTTACGAATAGCCTCTTATGTAGGCCTATATAGGGCGCGAAAAAGTTTTGTACCAATGGTAAACTATTTGCTCTGAACTATTAATGCCATATTTCACCTTACAGAACAAATATTTGCACCACAATTAAACTTATTGCAGCAGAAGTAGCATTTATTTTCATTGATTTTTTTAATTGTTTGCATTTATTAGAAATGTTTAGGTTAAAGCGTTATGTCGCGTCCTTCCACTAGGTGTAAATGTCGAAGTTCGACTTGGAAATAAAAGGGAATTAATTTTTCAGGCTAGGATCATAAACCTTTCATAAAAGACATAAGCTCGAATTAGTATGGATTTTAGGAGGCATTCATTCCTTTGAGGCAATGCTGATTATGCTGGTAGATATGGATTTTTTTGTTCTCAGCTGTTAATTAATGGTTCAGTAGAAAAATTAATGGATGAGTGAAGGTGGAGAGCACTAGAGGGCGCAAATGCCAAATTAGTGAATCATAATGCGATCCATGCTATCTAACCTTGCACAAATAATCTATAGTTGGCTGCTAACCAAAACTTTCCCCCCCCCTAAACTCCCCCTGAAGCGACGGGGTTAGGTAGCATACCATTAGAGTCATTCTCCCTTTAGTCTTTACCCCTCTTTTTACAACTTTTTTGCCCGTGTTGTTCAAGGACACGATCACTAAGGGAATGCTAAAGTTTCATTGGGTGTGTGGCAGACCCCACCATGCCATTGTGCCATCGTGCCATTGTTGCAAATCTGTGCTTTTTTTTATTTTTGTGATTGATAACTTTTGTATCATCCTGAAAATTATCATGAGTTTTCCTGCATAGGCAGTCTGGCAACACTGATTCGAGCTTCCTGTTTTTTTTTGGAATTAATATGGCTGCTAAGTAATATAAGGAATATAATGTAATTTTCATCTAGCTTTTGTAAAACATAAAACATTATTTGTACACTTTATTATATTTTATGATTTTAGCGTATCTTTCTTTTTTACCTTATTCAATTTCATCCATCAGACCTAAATTAAAATAAGACAAAAAGTTAGATATAGGTCCACATGATTAAGTAATTGATCTGTCATTTGTAGAAAGGACATTATTCCTGTTTCGAAAGGACGCAATTTTTCTAATAAAAAATCATTTTTTCAAATTTAGGATAACATCTGTTTTTTATTTAAAAAAGAAAAGAAAAAAAGAATGAATAAATTAAAAAAACACGGGCCTAGTGAAAATGACATTTTACAATCAACACCCTTTAAGAATGTCATATTTAAGTCCATTTATTATAACAGAATGACTAGTGATAAAAAATGTAATGTTTTTTATGTTTTCGTTTACTATAATGAGTAGCTACAATCAACCTGTGACGATCAACACTGACAGCTTCATTAACTATTTTTTAAGGAGATATTTTTATTAATTAAGAGGATATTTTTGACAAATTAAGGGGTTATCAAGGAGATCAAGGGGATGTTTTTTTTTAATTAACCAGTTTATGAAGCTATAATTAATTGTACCATTCGTGTAAATCACTGCATCCAATGATAGAAAAGAATTAATTGAATTTTATCTTACATGATTACATGATGTGGATTTTCTGTCGTGCTTCACTCAAAAAATAATTACATGTAATGTTCATGTAATTGCATGCCCGGAAATATGTCATCTGGACCGCTGTAATTGTTGTAACCGATGCACCCAGCGTGTCAGTCTGCCGTGATGAAAGCCCTATGTGTCAGTCTGCGGCTAGACGGATGCCAAATGCGGGGTCATTTGGGAGCTTCTGAATACAATGGCCTTGAAGCAAGAGCAGCTCCTGAAGCAAAAATGAAACCCAGACCAAGATGAAGATAAAGAGACCTGTTCGATCCATACTTACTGGATCCAGGTCCAATCTCTTACTTAGGCAATTCGACTGCCAAAAGCTGTTCCATTCCAGTCGAACACCCCTGACATCGCAGTGTATCGCCCCTGTCACTGTATCCCCCTTAACGTTAGTGGCTTATTTTAGACACCCAGGCGCTTGTAGCCATTGCCAGACTCACCAACCAGACGAGCAGCGATCGATACGTCAACGTCCGTCAGGCCAACTCTGAAGACGTCCTCCGTTCCAAATCCTCCATTCAAAGCGCCTTGCAGCACCAGTGGAATATTGCGACCTCCAATCCATCTCTAAATTCCTCTGGAAAGAGGGGTACGCTACTGAAGTCGACTTCTTGGTTTTTGGAATGGAATACAAATCAGTCTGGAGGAAACTCTTGCTCATCAGACTGGTCATAAAGTGATTGTTTGCTTAAGGGAAAACGTTGCAAATATAGGGTTTGCACCTGAGGCCGAGGGCCCTTTTCCATGAATTCCATAATGGTGGAACAGAATGGGGGTTGGGGGTAGGGTGAATAAATATTTAGTTGCACCAAACTAATATCAAAAAATTCGTTTGGAATAGTGAAAAAATTTGTATTGAAAATCTGAACTAATCCATCAAAAATTACGGAATTATTCCATTTCTTGTCCCATGAATTCCAGAATGGCAGAGCATCTTATTGAAATTGGCGTTTCTTTTTTGCTAGCAGTTATAAACGCAAATGTTATTGGAATTCTGAAAAAAATCCATCGTTTGTGATTAGTTTGGTTGTTGTTGTCTTATACAGAAATTTCGCCTGCGGCGTTTCCTTTATTAATAGAATTTATAAACGTTTTGTTATTCCAATCTGGCACTAAAAATTTAGCTTGGAATAATCAATAATTTGTACATGTATTGAAAATCTGGAAATGTCCATCACGAATGACGGCATTACGGCATTACAATTTATTCCACATTTTCAATAAAATTTGTGTCTACAAATGCAATTAATTCAGGAAACGTCGCAGGCGAAATTTTTGTTTATTACAACAACAAAAAAGAATTAAAAAAGCCAATCACAAACAATGGATTTTTTCAAAAATTTCAATAAAATCTGTAAAAAAGGGTGCCATTGACCAAATTTTTGAGAGAAAAAAAATAATAAAAAACGATGGATTTTTTGCCATAATGTCAGTAATTATTTGTTTATAAATAGAATTAATAAAGGGAACGTCGAAGGCGAAATTTTGTATTTTGAAAAAATAATAATCACAGACAATGGATTATTGCCAGGATTTAAAAAAGTGTTTGTAAATACACTGTACAGGCAATAAGGGAAGGTCATTGACGAAATTTTTGATGGAAAAAAAATACTAGTCACAAACCGTGGGTTTTTTCAGATTTTCAAGAGACATAACACCATACAACCAAAAATAATGGATTTTTCCAAATTTGTAAAGATTTTTTTATATACATGTATCTTGTAGTGACGGAGGCGCTACGCGAAT
The DNA here is from genome assembly GCA_034700785.1 of Rossiulus vilnensis. Taxonomy (NCBI): domain Eukaryota; kingdom Metazoa; phylum Arthropoda; class Diplopoda; order Julida; family Julidae; genus Rossiulus; species Rossiulus vilnensis. Next base: position 5,999 of record JAQIXS010004230.1, read on the forward strand.
GTTTTGAAAAACCTAATCACAAATGATGAATTTTGGCCTGATTTCCTGCAATAATTTTAAAAGTATATACAATGACAGGTAAACTGAAGGCTAAAGTTTTAGAAAAATTGAATCAAAAATGAAGGAGGGTCATTTTGAGGATAAACGCAACTAATACGGGCGCACCACTGACAAAGATAAGATTCTTTATAATTTGGGGGCTGGGTCAATGGTTAGATAATTATAGGGGCTGAAGGTATTGTTTCGTAAAATACGTTTGGTAATCTCTAATCATTTTTTTTGTAAATTACCCCGAAGGAGCACAGCGAAATGCCTTTCACGTAAATGCTACGCCTTAAAACCATCCAGTTTTAACAAATTATTTCTTGTTCGTTAAACAATTTCAGAAAGTTATTGCTGGGATAAAATCACACTTGGCCATAACTTGAAGCCTTCTTAATCTCCAGTCAACCTAAAACTAACACAGCATGGAAAATACCTATAACCAAAACAGATTCTATGTTTTTGTGTTTAAGTGATTTTTAACGATTGAGGTAAATTCCTCCTCCCCCCCAAAAAAAGAAAGCACACGTACCATAAACCCTGCTCCCTCTTGGGTCTGTCACTGACCATGACTATTGAATGACGGTTTGTTTGATTTAAAACCAATTAAAGTGAGTCTTGTATCCGCACACTTCGTGGTGAGCATTTACGATGTCCAAGGTGACATTGCCGGACATCGCACCGGGTCGCCCACTTGGATATTGGGACGTGAGTAGCTAGGTAATTAGCGTAACGACGGTCGGAGCACATTTCATCGAAGGCCCCTACAACACCTGTTCGACGACAGCCTTGTGCCACTTGTTTGTCCGTCCTCCTCAGAGGGGAATTTCCCCTTAAGAATGCCGAATGGCAGCTGGGCCAACAGCCCCTTAGTACCTGCCTCTGAGCGTTCCTGGGACAAAGGGCTGCTGCTGCTGCTTGACCGACCCAGGTACAGTCCTAACTCTAGAGTTTAGGTATCAGCTGCTAAGGCGTGAATGACCACGAGGGGTCACTCTGAAATTCAGATGACCAGTTGGAAGGAAGAACGGTGAATAAGTGACCCCATTCGAAATATATTTTCTTTCATGAAGCTGTTCCTTGAGCTGGGACAATTGAAAGCTACCTGTTAACGAAGCACAATTTGGAACTTACAAAATGTGCCAAATAATGTCTTCTTGGGTCGAAATGGTACCACTGTTTCTGTGCAAAACCACTGCCTGAAAATGATGAAAATGTTATGTCAACATGACATTCCGTTGAAAGATTGGTCTGAAACTGTTTTATCGTTACAACAAGTAATAGTGTAAAATTGGTATTTGGAAATATCCTGAGAAAATATACATTGGCAAAACGTTGACAATTTTTTTTGGAAAATAAATTAATCTAACAAAAATTTCAAACAATATTGGCAAATACAATTGCACATTTCATTAAACTTTTTCGCATTTGTTCTTCTACACAAAATTAATAAACACATAAATTAGTGAACTATTGACTATAGGACATACTGCTCGACCGTTTAATTAATTTCTTGTATTCTCTTTTCCAAAAATTAATAAATTATGTTTGTAAACACAATAAAGGCGATACTAATGTAGATTTAATCAAACAATTAGTTGTATTCAATCCTCGAAAATATAAATAAAATAAAAGCTTTTTTTTAAATAGCAAGAAAAGTGTAGACAATACAATTACACTGTACATAAATTTTCGTTTTTTATATTCACTTTTCCAAAAAAAAAATATATGTTAATACCAGTATTGATGATATACTGACCAATACTTATACATGTAATTCCAAAATGCAAATAAAAGAAATTAAAACTTTCTAAAAAAAACCACAGGTGATGCTATTCTACCTTTTACACAATTTTGTCTGCACTTTTTAAAACTAAATAAAAATATTTACAATGTGTAATGAACTTGCATTCAATACTATAGTACGATTTATTACCATTTTTTACAAATAAAATACTCAATATCTGTTGCTTTGACTTGGCAAAATGGCATTTACTATAAAATGTACATACAGTATGTACGATTAAGTGTAACAACTATGGGATGAGAAAATATGAAACATTTATATCTTAGTGTTGCAATTTTCATTCAAAGATATGCCATGTGATAGGGTGTTGGAACCCATATACACAATTTATTAATCAGTTAACGCCTCTCCTGAATTTCGTCATAATTTGAAATATTTTGGGGTTGGTGAAAAAATTGTTTGAATAATGAACAAAAAAAGAGACCATATCACCATATCATCTTAACACTACGGGTTTTCAGAAAGGAAACGGCAGCGTTTGAAATTCTAAGCAGATTTAATTATTCGTGGACATATTTGAGCAATGACATTTTTAAGAATTCTCCATTATGCTCTTGAATAAAAAAGGATAAAACGTAAGATTGACGCATTGTTTCCTAGAAAACAATAGGGCAAGGTTTTATTATTTTTTCTGAAAAGAAAAAAAGGAAAAGAAAAAAAAACACGTTCAATATTAGAGAGTGATATCTGTTGTTAGTCATAAACGTTGAACTTTGTCACTAAGTATACACTAACATGTACACGTATTTACCAAAGAGTGATAATAGAGGCGCTTTTCTCGCCTGCAAATTAATCTCAGCCGAAATCGTTGTCATTTTTGGCGTTCATTGACTTCGCTTTACCGTCGCCACTATTTCTTGGCAAAATTCCAGTCTAAATAAATAAAAAATAAAAAAAAGGTTTAAAAAAAAATGTGGCTAGACTGGATCTCCTGAAGACGTGCTCCTAAGACGCTCAACAACAACGCCTTCGAGGTTCTGTTTGCTCCCTGACCCTGTAGGGGGCGCACCCTGTCAGGCACTGTTCTAGAATATTGGGCCTCGGGTTCCGGTTCGATAACCCCCGCCCACAAGCGCCATTCGTACATATTTGACACGCTTTTTAAATTGTTAGCAATTTATGAGGGGGTGGCATAATATAAAAAAAATTAAAAAAATAGGATTTTTTAAAAAGTGATTCTCCCTAAACCTCACACGGGCAAGCTCGATTATCCGGGGGCGGATCATCCGGGCTTCATAAAATTTCAAACAAAATTCTCAACATGAATAAACCAGATCAACAAAGGGAAAAATAACTACATGCATGAACGTATTTCTGTATTACGTTTCCTCAAAATCATAAAAAATGAAAAGAACTAATAGATGTGAGATAATATTCCGCTAAATTCGTAACATTTTTATTCTATGTCATGTAGCTATGAAGAAAAAGTTATAGAATTAACATGAATTAAGGACGATTCAAAAGGATATAATATAATACATATATATATACATAAATGCACAATAAATACATGTTATATATATAATAGCATTTTTGCTTCAAATACTTGTTATAACTACTAAATTTATTTTTTCTCCTGTAGAATTAGTCGTCTACTAGGGCCTGCGTTATTTTATTATGTATAGAAAATGTTAGGTTTATTACATTAGATAATAATATCATATATAAAATGTAATATAATATACATATATAATGTATAAAACCAACTCAAAAGCCTTACAAACGAAAACAAAAAGTTATGCAAACTAAATGTTTTCTTTCTCTTCGTTGAACAACAAACCTTTATTTAGAATATTTTGATGACACATCGGACAAATACAGGTGTTTTGTTGACAACTTCCGAATGAATCATGGTTTATTTCCACGAAACCCTGCTTGACAAAGAATAATTGATGTACTTTCACTCTGCTGCTATATATAATATTACATTAGCGGATGGTTGTTTCCTGAGAATATTAAAATAATGTTATTTGACTTTTTAATCTCCAAATCTTCATTGTCACTGAATTAGTTCCAGCTTAGTATAGCATAGAATGCACGATGAAACGGACACATCCTTTTATGGATATTTCTTAGAATTGTAGATTTCTTACATTAAAATTAAAATCGATTAATATCAATACCATATATTACAATGCATTTAAGGGTTTAATTTGAATATTTCCTCGAAATTAGAGAAATATCTGAACATTGCCAGGTCGAAAAGTTTATTATGACCATAAATGGGGTCATATATGCCTTAACTGACCATATGTGAGCCATATGTCATGTTTGGCCATGCACAATAAATACATGTTAACTTTAGATTAAGCCATATATGACTGCATACATGGCCACATGTGATATATGACTTTATTAGATGAAGCCATATTTGGCTACACACAATCTGATTGCTACACACTTAATATAAGTTTTAAACAAAAGTAATACTTGCCAGTATAAATAAAATATTGACTTTAATGTACTAGTAGGTTACTATATTACTTTTTTTCAGATATGGATGTATGGAGATGTGCATGACAATATCAGTAAAGCTCCCTACACGTGTATATTACGCACTGTACACAGTATTATTTGGTTTAAAATGAAAGGAATTTCTTGATCGCCATATTTGTACCCAAATTTTTCCTTTTGACATGGCATGATTTATGATTTTTATCAGAGCCTAATTTTAATAAAAGCTAATTAACATGGCGCCACCACTGATGGCAGCGCCATCTGACAAGTCCGATTAATTTTTCGCTAAAATTTTTTTTTTCTTCACTTTCACTGACCACACAAAATGGAGCCATGTCCGCTCCCGTCGCCTATTATTTATTGAAGTGCCAGTATTTGTACACTGACTTATTAATGAGACTAAATTAAGCTCAAATTTTGCTTTTATCTCCATAGTGACGCCATGATTAAAAGGGATTTCCACGAGCAGGGGAGAAATGTCGATAAAAGCGTTGCTTAATTCCTATGAGAATTATTTTGCAAGGCAGACAGTTATGTAAGGGGGGGGGAGGGGCTTAATTTCAAAGGGTTTATGCAGAATAAACTCGCGCTTAATTAACTTTAGGCTATTTCATAGCGTTTCCAAAGAGTAACCCATTCTCCACAGGTTCATCCCCATTGGACAAAACAAAAATGGCGCCCAACTGCTATTTTCCGATACTGAAATTCGTTTGAATTTCATTGAAATTTTCTAAATGAGGATCACTTTGCGTGCTGGGTGCAGATTAAAGTCTATCAGCTACCAAAAAGGCATCGTTTTATAATTAGATGAACTTTTGCATATTGAGCCTTATTCTAGTAATTGGATGAATGTTTCAACCAATTAATTTAATTGCTCGTCATGTAAATTGAGTCTATAAAAAAAAATTTAAATTTTGGGTGCCCCAAAAGTCACGTGACTGTAGAAAGTTTGACAAATTTCGTCAATTCTGGTACTACTTAGTTTAACTTTTTGAAATTGGCAAAGTTTAATTTAGGTTTCAACTTTGGCAAGCATTTCAAATTAACAATATTTATTTTAAATTACATAAAATTTAATGTGAACACAATTTTGGCACAATGTGTATGAGCTAAATTAGCTATATTTAATTTTAAATTGATACATTTTGAATGACAATTTATTTCTTAACGCCCACGTGTTTATTTCTAAATTTCTTTTTTAATTTTTGAAGTACTTTTTCTACAAACTACCGATATCCAATTTAATAAAAGTATGAAATTGTCACTTTAAAAATGTCTTTATTTTCACTTGACTGTATTTCATGCAGTATTGCGTATGAAATTTCCGGTTAAAATGACTGTTGAAAAATTCCTCAAAAAATCCAAGATGGCGTCATTAATCGATGATCTTAATCCGCTTGGAACCGATCCAGCTTTACAGAGCTCTTCATAGCAGGCCTTGAACACAATTTGCTCTCTTGTGTTTAGTGTTTACTAGTCTGGCTTTTTTAATCCGGAAGAATGACTGAATTCAATTAGTTTTATTAACAAAACGAAAATATATAAAGGACAAACATTCATGACTGCTTTCATAATTGCAATTTTCGGTACAGACTATTTTCTTAAATCAATTTAATGCCCTTTTTGCTATTAGATTTTCATGACGATTTTATCGATGTGGAATGCTTATTTCGTTAAACATAATCTGCGAAAAAAAAATTAATTACTTGGGTTGATGGATTACACCCACTTACCACATGATATATCCTTGTGGATAGTAGGGTACTGAGTTGAATTGAATTAAATTCAATATAGGTTATGTTTAGCAATAATTGAAGCTCTTTGTAAAATATATTTCCTTGGCGTCCTGATTCTGTATAGTTTCATTTGTTATTTCTAGAACCTGTTAAAAAAACTCTGTTTATTTCAATTGCAATATATTGGATTATATTGCTAGAAAAATACACAATGTTATATATTTGATGATTGCAATATATATTTGAGATTAATTGAAATAGTGTAAATCGATTTTCTTAACAACCAGTGCATTTCTAAAGCCAGTTATAATGTCCCGTTTATTCGAATCTTAGTTTATTGGATTAATTTCCGAATACTTATGTAAAAAATTAAAATTAACTAATTTATTGTTGTTCTATTAATACATGTATAATCAACTGTTATGATATCTTATTATTTCAACCTATTAAGATAATTAATTTCTCATTGTTAGCTGAAATTGCATATGTATGAAGGTTAAATTTGTTCTCGATTGAGTATCAAGACTAGTAATCATTGTTAATTATACAACTTGTAGATTTAAATGTTTTTGAGCATATGCATAGTATTTATAGGTACAATTAGGCATAATTTTCATACTTTCAAAACTCCCTTCTAATTCTCCGCTTTTTTTATATAAAAGTTTCTCTTTCAAAAATCACAAAGTTTAATTAGCATTCATCCCATTTTTTTCTTAATTAGCGGAAACCGGAACATTTATCTTTATTGATTATTTTTGATGGTCCTAATTCCATTACTCTTTGGCCCATTGCGTTTTGTATTAACAAAAATGATGGCTGTGGCTAGGGGTGGTCCTAATTCCATTGTCCATTTTTGGCGTTTTGACAGCCATTTTTGGCTGGGTGTCATTTAGGTTACGGGTCGATAGGACTGCCTTTTCTATTGTGCTTGGTCAATGATGACGTCACACAAAAAACCTATTTCTGGTGATATTCATACAGCAGGGCGTTTTCAAAAATTAATGCAAATTGGGGTGACGTAACAGCCTGTAGCATTATAGCTGCTAAATTTGGTTTCTTCTGGGTATGCATTACGTGGTGATGCATAGAATAGATTAGGATCCTAGACGACCTTGAAATCGATCTCAAGCACGATGGGTTATCCTCATTTTTTGCTATCCATTTTTTTTGGCATAATTTTAGAGCAACACCTTTTTTTGTTTAATGAGGTAACATATGGGCGACCCAATTCTTGAATCTGAAATCGATTCTAAAAAGTAAGGCCGTCCATAAATTGCAGAAGAAAATCATAAACGTTTCTGTAGACGATATAGACCACCTTGAAGCAGACTTGAGCTAGAGTCTCTGTTGTCAAAAGTTTAAAACCGCAGAATGGGCTCTAAAAACCTTTTAAAAAAAAGAGCGGCTAGATTTGTAACTGGTAAATACCATATATGGCCATATGTGGGGCGATATATGCCATACCTGATCAACTGTATCAGCCATATATGGAATGCGTAATACTATATGGCCATATACACGTAGGTCCATTTGTGATTTGTGGTCAATTTCTGATCTTGCAATTTTTTAAAAAGAAAAACATTTAACTTATAAAACTATAAGTTTCACTATGGTTAATTAAACATATTTAGTTTGATGTCACATGTTTTGGACATTATAGCATTATTGTTGTCTGCAATTTTCCGCTTAAAAATATGACGTTTTATGATCAAAAAAGGATGTCAACTGGATCATTTGTGCTACTTGTGTAGCTGCTATAAAGCACTTACTGTTGGATGATTTTTATGTCCTTCTCTCCCTATGGTTGATAATTAAACTTATGGACCATCCTAAGCGCTTCAGATTGATTACAAACATAAATATTAAGGATAGCAATGCAACAATGGTACGGGAGAGCACTGACAATTTGTGTTGCATTTACGATCGCCCTAAATGACAAAATTAAATGACTTCAACGTACTATGCAAACATTTCTAAAAACGTAATTTCGCAGTTTGGAACTATAGCTTAATCAGTTATATCAGTTATATACATTTCCGGATTACGAAAATTAAATTTATCTGGACTTTTTGATTGGTTAGTTTTAGGCGGAATTTTAGTTTTTGTTAAGTCTGGTGTCTCATTTTCCAAGCGTTCTATTTGCTGGGCTTTCTTCTACAGGCACGCATGCGCAGTACCTTGTCTAAAGAAATTTTTAAGAAATTTAAAGGTGAGGTGAAACAATGTTCAAGGAGTCAATGAGCTTTATATTGTTGTATGTTTTGTTATTTTTACATCAATGGAGTGTTAATTGAATAAAATAAATTAGGATGAAAGGAATTTCGGATTAAACTGTAAACATGCATTTTATCGGTATTAATTATTTATGTCTAATAATTTGCAAATTATTTCAAATAATAATCTTTAAAAACTTGACGTCCAGGCGTTTATAATTCTAGGGTATCTTTTATCATCTGTAATAAATACAGCTTCTATTAATATCGTATTGAATGGGTTTTATACTGATGAACTCGAAATTAATACCTTTACGCCAAGCAATAAAAATAAATAAAAAACACTGATTACAATGATATATTTTAGTCTCATACGATATCTTAAAATTAAATCCTTGGAATAAAATTTAACTAAAAATGACATAATCCGCCTTATAAAAAAATCAATTGGCAATCAGTGCTAGCTTACATACTATGCGTAAATGCCAACGTTAAGGGGCAGCACACAAAAATTCTAGGTATTTCTTTCACACCCTGTAGAAATGAATTTTCCCCACCTTACTTTCATCCCCTATACATTTATACCCTTTTATTGCCCCTTTAGCTCCCTGCAATCAACCCTCAATGCCCTTGTGTCCGGTTTGTACACCGTGCAATATTCTCCTACCACATTTTGAGAAGTATGCAAGGGTTAACGCCCTGAAATTCACCAAAAAGCCATTTATTGATCAATAAGTGATTCATGAAGCTTTAGTAAGCAGAAAATGAGTAGGGATTTTTTTTGCTGAATCACATGTTCAAGCATCGAACCTAAAAGCAATCTTCATTCACATTTTGCTTCTTGCATATCTTATATCAATTTAAAAGTGCTCAATGTCCGCATAATATTGCTGAGTTTCATAAAGAACAAACCATTTATTGATCAATAAGAGATTCATAAAGTTTTATTTTTATTTTCGCTAAATCACACACGTCAATTTCACAAGTTTTAAGAGATCAATGCGAGCTTTAATTTCTGAACAAATTCCTAAACCTAAAGACACCTTAAAATGGAAATAAAATTAATTTAAATATTTTTTCGTACATTTGCTAGATGTCACATAGGGATTGTTTTTACATTTTCACACTATATTTACAAATATATTTTTAGAATTCATGCTTTCACCCAGATCAAAAATGATTCTCACATATTTTAAAATCACGAGACAATTTTTGCGATCATCATAACCCATTTACATCTTTATTTTCTTCTTTTGTTCTCAGTTCTGCTAAAAAATTCACGAAATGCTAGAAGTGGCGAAATTTGCAGCTATTTCAGAATCAGAGAATAATGCGAGTCACCATGACCAGCTTGTTTGTGTGACCCATATGCAAGGGAAATGTATTTTAAATGCATTTTAAAATGCATTTCATTTAGTGAAATGCATTGCAAATGTATT